>CM072523.1:59840131-59855396 GCA_036898135.1 Oncomelania hupensis | reverse complement strand
GATATCCACAACCCTCTGTATTAATAAACCTACGATATCCCCAACCCTCTGTATTAATAAACCCACGATATTCCCAACCCTCTGTATTAATAAACCTATGATATCCCCAACCCTCTGTATTAATAAACCTACGATATCCCCAACCCTCTGTATTAATAAACCTACGATATCCCCAACCTTCTGTATTAATAAACCTACGATATCCCCAACCCTCTGTATTAATAAATCTATGATATCCCCAACCCTCTGTATTAATAAACCTACGATATCCCCAACCCTCTGTATTAATAAACCTACGATATCCCCAACCCTCTGTATTAATAAACCTACGATATCCCCAACCCTCTGTATTAATAAACCTACGATATCCCCAACCCCTTTCCTAATTCCACCTACATTACTGTTTTTAACAACCTCCCCCCCCCCCCCCTCCACACGCACTGTCATGAATTGGCTAGTTTAACTCTGCCCAGTGACTATTTAGCCATGTGTAGTACTTGTAACTTTAGAAGTTAGACTATAACACAGCAGCAATTAAAGTACACACAGCGAGCCAGACCCCCACACAGCTTAGTGACTCAGCACTGTGTGCGAGAGTCGTAAACATTTTACCCAATGAGAGCTTTGAATCGGACCGTTTTAACCAATCAGAAGCAGGCTAAGTGGGTAGAGCAGTTTTGACTGTGTCAGAGCCTAACACAGCTTTGGTCAGTCGTGTGTGAGACGAGGAAGAAGTAACATCTACTTAGCTAGCAGAGAACTATCTTCACTCATAGACCAGGAAGCAGGATTTAGAATCTCCGAATTCTATCAAGTCACAACGGGCCTGAACTTGTCAAACAGGTAAATGAACACCCTTCTGTTTCATCGTGATATATTTATATTATTGTTGAAATTATGTTTGTGGAATTTGCTATGCATAAATGTGAATTGTTAATCCGAATTTGCCGACCGTACCACGTGGAAGAGCCTACCACGAGGCGAAACACGACCGGTTGCGCCGCCATGTTGTATCCCGTACGGAACCACTGTTGTTTAACTTATATGTATGTTTGCGGACCAGTGGCTGTACCACTGAATGTTTATAATATTATTAATTCTGTATGTGTATAGTTAGACACGTTTGATATTTATGTATGTATAGGAATTTAGAGTGAGATTCCAGTGGACCCCGGAAGTAGCAGAATGTTCGTCGCTTATGTATAGAGATGTGGAGCTATCACTGAGGGCTACTTTGGCTTTCAGTGAGACGCTCTGCACAAACCGATTATTCAGGGTTGTGCAGAATTTCGTCTCTTATATTACAGACGAGCAGGCGAGCTATCCCGAGCTATCCCGAGCTATCCTGTGCACCCCACTCCACAGAAACGACTAGTTGGTTGAGGATCCTCTACCGCACAAGACGGAAAGGGCTACCCTGTAAAACACCCTGTCAGACCCCACAGCGTGGCAAGGGAACCCAACTACACAACGACAAAGGTGTACCAGAAGCTACCTCACAGAAGGACTTCGCACGCTCCATCTAGCAGTTAAGTGAACACGCCAAGGTGCACTTAAACTGATCAGAACAGGACCACAGTAGTCCAACTCTTCAGAAACTGTAAAACGGACCACAGTAGTCCAAATCTACATAAAATATAATAGCCAGTGCCCGAGGAAGAAAAAACAGCTGCCTAGACTATTAGCGATCGAACTATTAGCATTGAAAGAGACTTCTTAAGTTAGATTAGTACTTAGAGAACCTTGTATAGAGTAGAAGAAATAAATGTGTGATTTTAACTGTTATCAAGTGGCTGGACTACATATGATTCATAGCCGTGTGAAAGCTAGTGTGACAGTAATCTTTTACCATTTTTCTATCTATTTCTGTACCCCAACCTTAACACAGAACGAGCTAAACAAATAAATTTATTAAAGTAATTCATAGGGTGACTTACTAGCAGTTCCCACCGAATAAACGTGAGGGTCCATAATTCCATTGTGCAGAGCCCATAAACCCCACGTGACACTTTAATTGGCGAGCCTAGCTAGGATCTGTGTATAATAGGAATTGGGTATAACCGGACCTAAGTACAATAAAATTAGATAACAGTAGAAGTAGAATAACTTAGAATAGTGTAAGGGTATAACACTGATCAGTTGGGTGCACTATTCTTTAGTTAAAAACTTTGTTGCTTCAAATATTTTTGTGCCTGTATGTTGCATTGTTCTTTTGCAGGTTTTGCTTAAATAACTGTTGTATGCCATTTGACTCTTGTTTTATTCTATTATTGATTACGAATTTTATGGTCTTTGCATTGTTTTTATTGAATTGCAATATTGCTAGTGTTTTGGTATTCCACTTGATTCAGAGGGTGTTCATAGACACGTTTGGCAATGTCGGACCCAGTGGCCTTGAGATTGCGTTTCAAGGAATTAGGGGAAGCTTTACACTTAGCAGGGGGAGACCTAATTGCGTATATCAATGCAGAGGTAGAGAAACAGGAGGCTAAGGCAGAGAGAGCAGCAGAAAGGGAGGCGAAGAAACTAGCCTTAGAAGCAGAGCAAAAGAAATTAGAATTAGAAGCAGAACAGAAGAAACTAGCATTAGAAGCAGAGCAAAAGAAAGCAGAGTTAGAAGTAGAACAAAAGAAGGCAGCATTAGCAGCAGAGAGAGATGCAGAAGTTAGGAGATGGGAGTATGAGCGGGCAGAAAAAGAAAAAGAGCGGGAAGAAAAGGAAAAAGAAAGACAGCATGAGTTAGAGCTAAGAAGATTGGGATCAGGAGCTTCAAGTTCTTCCTCAACCCCTTCCCACTCAGATCAGCTAGAGGTAGCACCCAACCCTGTACAAGGAATGTCATTTCCACTGGGAACATTCAATGAGAGAGAAGAAGGTCTAGATCTCTATCTGACTAGGTTTGAGCGTCTAGCAACAGAGTACAAACTAGATCCCACTCATTGGTCTTTTAAGCTTAGCCAAGGGCTTAGAGGAAAGGCTTATGACATATACAGTAAGCTACCGACTGACAGAGTGACTGACTATCACAAAGTAAAAGAGGCACTCCTAACGGGATTCGAACTGACAGGAGAATGCTACCGGCAAAAGTTCCGCACCAATCGGAGAGTGAAAGGAGAGAGCTATGCGCAGTTCGCGGATCGGTTGTCCACAACGCTGGATAAGTGGATTAGCCAGTCAGCCACGGCTAAGACGTATGATGGACTGACAGAACTGTTAGTATGGGAACAGCTACGGGAAACCATGACCCCCGAGCTGAGAACGTTCTCAGTAGAGCAGGGCGCGGAAAGACTGGAAGATCTGGTCAAGGTCGCAGATAGGTACGTGGCCGCACACGGAGAAGCCAAGAGCTTCAGGCGAGACCTAAAGCCTAACGGGAAAGAGGCACAGAAACGAAGCCCTAACCGGGAAGAGCGCACCGCGAATAAGCCGAATAACCCCAGACCTGGGCAAAATAAAGGACCCAACGCGGAATTCGGGAAAAGAGGTCCCGCAGAACAGAGACGGTATTGTTCGTTCTGCAACAGAAACAATCACGCCACCGCAGAATGTTTCAAGTTGGCCGCACAACGTAGGGAGGAGCGCGAAAGCCGGCCAGCGCACAGAGTTCTAACTCAAAGCAGCGGTAACAAGCCACACACAATCGGAGATCACCCATCGGTGACAGACACGGTCAAGGTCAACGGAAAAGAAGCGAACTGTCTGTATGACACAGGTCTATCATACGACGCGATAGTTAGCGAATCTCTCGTATCGCGCGCGGACTTGACAGACAAGACAGTCGACTTACAAGGAGCAGACTTGACGAAACCGACGACTACTTGCCCAATAGCTTGGATCGAAGTAGAGAGTAGGTACGTCACAGGAAGAATCCAAGCAGCTGTTTTACAGAAACCCCTGTATGATCTAGTGCTAGGATGTAGGTATGTGTTCTTAGGCACGCCCCCCAAAACTGTAGAGATAGCTGCAGTGCAAACCAGGGCCCAAGCTAAAACCCAACCACCCCAGCCCGAGTTCGCTCCGAATCCAGGACTCGAAGAGATCAAAACAGCACAGAAAGAAGACACCTCGATAGCGAAGTGCTTCCAGAAGCTACCCAAGGCGCACACACCCCCGCACAAGGGAGACTTCTACATGGAAGAGGGAGTTCTACATCGACAAGGAGATGGAGATCACACCCAACTAGTACTACCAGCCACCCTTCGAGCCCAAGTACTAGAATTAGGCCACAGCATGCCACTCAGCGGACACATGGGAATTGGAGCCACAGTGCAGAGAATCAGCGCACACTACTATTGGCCAGGAATCACGGAGGATGTCAAGCGCTACGTGAAATCTTGCCACCAATGTCAACGATATTCCCCGCGACATCACACCGTACCAGTTACCTTAGGACCATCAGTAGTAGTCGGCGTGCCATTCCAGCAAGTCTCAGTAGACATAGTAGGACCACTGCCCATGACCAAGAAGCGGAACAGATTTCTACTCACACTCGTCGACGCATGTACGATGTGGTGCGAAGCAGTCCCGTTGCCAGCGATCGACACCAAGAAGATTGCAGATGCACTCATCGCCATCTTTACCAGAGTCGGATTCCCGGACAGCATTAGAACGGACAACGGATCTCAGTTCACCGGCCGCCTGATGCAAGACGTGTTCGAGTTGATACAAGTTCATCACATTCGCACACCACCATACCACCCAGCCAGCAACGGACAAGTAGAAAGACTGAATGGAACCCTTCTCACCATCCTCAGGAAAGTCGCCGACGACAATCCAGAAGCGTGGGACACCTACGTGAATGCGGCACTGTTCGCATACCGAGAAACGCCCCATGCAGCCACAGGTTACACCCCGTCAACATTGCTATTCGGCAGACCTCTAGCAGGACCGCTAGAAGCCCTACGCAGAAGTTGGACGGAAGCCAAGATAGACGACACACCAAGAGGTGCCACCAAGTACGTCGCAGACCTGCAGGAAACCCTCAAAGCAACGTGGAAGAAAGCTGGTGAAGCACTGAAGAAGGCAAGAGCCCGTCAGGCGAAGTACTACAACCGCCACGCGAAGGACAGAGAACTGCAAGTCGGCGATCAAGTGCTACTCTTACTTCCAAGTGGAACCAATAAGCTGGACATCGCTTGGAGAGGACCGTACCGGGTGACTGCCAAGAAATCCAAGACAGTCTACCAAGTAGAGGTGAACGGGAGAGCCCGATACCACCACATCAATCTCCTCAAGAAATACACGGACCGACCAGCGACCCCCGGCACACACACATGGATGGCCATCGCCATGGCGGAAGAAGCTCATCCACAACTACAACAGCACCGCCGTACCACTGACAAATGGAACCCGGAAAATCGCCCCGGACAAAGTCGTATGGACAGCCGAATGCGAGACAGCATTCCAAACACTCAAGGACAGAATGACATCGGCGCCAGTACTCCACCTACCCGATTTGACCCAGCCATTCGTTCTTCGCACCGACGCAAGCGACTTAGGCCTCGGAGCAGTACTGCTACAGCGCGACCCCAAGAATGCAGAGACGCTATTCCCTGTCGCCTACGCCAGCAGAAAATTGAGACCCGCCGAGACCCACTACGCCACGTCGGAGAAAGAATGCCTTGGACTAGTCTGGGCCATACAGAAATTCCAACTCTACCTGTATGGGACCCACTTCACAGTTCAGGTGGACCACCAACCACTATCGTTCCTGGCAGCCTCCAAGTCTTTGAACTCTCGCCTGATGCGATGGGCACTCACCCTTCAGGCATACTCATTCCAAATCGAGTACATCCCCGGCAAAGAAAACCACGGAGCCGACTACCTCAGTCGCCATCTCGTGGAGGACACAGCAGCTGTCGCCCACCCAACACAACTAAGGGCCACAGCACCAGAATTCGTCCCCGTCCAGTAAAACCCTGTCACTAGTGTCCATAGCTACCTGGCACAGCATTGCAGCTCAGGTAGAGCAACTTAACTAGTTCGTAAATAGGACCCTAGGATAGTGCAGTGTTAAACTAGGCTCTGTAGTAGAAAAAGGTCGAATCCAGTAGTCATCGCCTTTTTTCAGTTGAGGGAGCCTGTCATGAATTGGCTAGTTTAACTCTGCCCAGTGACTATTTAGCCATGTGTAGTACTTGTAACTTTAGAAGTTAGACTATAACACAGCAGCAATTAAAGTACACACAGCGAGCCAGACCCCCACACAGCTTAGTGACTCAGCACTGTGTGCGAGAGTCGTAAACATTTTACCCAATGAGAGCTTTGAATCGGACCGTTTTAACCAATCAGAAGCAGGCTAAGTGGGTAGAGCAGTTTTGACTGTGTCAGAGCCTAACACAGCTTTGGTCAGTCGTGTGTGAGACGAGGAAGAAGTAACATCTACTTAGCTAGCAGAGAACTATCTTCACTCATAGACCAGGAAGCAGGATTTAGAATCTCCGAATTCTATCAAGTCACAACGGGCCTGAACTTGTCAAACAGGTAAATGAACACCCTTCTGTTTCATCGTGATATATTTATATTATTGTTGAAATTATGTTTGTGGAATTTGCTATGCATAAATGTGAATTGTTAATCCGAATTTGCCGACCGTACCACGTGGAAGAGCCTACCACGAGGCGAAACACGACCGGTTGCGCCGCCATGTTGTATCCCGTACGGAACCACTGTTGTTTAACTTATATGTATGTTTGCGGACCAGTGGCTGTACCACTGAATGTTTATAATATTATTAATTCTGTATGTGTATAGTTAGACACGTTTGATATTTATGTATGTATAGGAATTTAGAGTGAGATTCCAGTGGACCCCGGAAGTAGCAGAATGTTCGTC
Source organism: Oncomelania hupensis (assembly GCA_036898135.1). NCBI lineage: Eukaryota > Metazoa > Mollusca > Gastropoda > Littorinimorpha > Pomatiopsidae > Oncomelania > Oncomelania hupensis. The sequence goes on along the minus strand of CM072523.1, from coordinate 59,848,562 downwards.
GCTTATGTATAGAGATGTGGAGCTATCACTGAGGGCTACTTTGGCTTTCAGTGAGACGCTCTGCACAAACCGATTATTCAGGGTTGTGCAGAATTTCGTCTCTTATATTACAGACGAGCAGGCGAGCTATCCCGAGCTATCCCGAGCTATCCTGTGCACCCCACTCCACAGAAACGACTAGTTGGTTGAGGATCCTCTACCGCACAAGACGGAAAGGGCTACCCTGTAAAACACCCTGTCAGACCCCACAGCGTGGCAAGGGAACCCAACTACACAACGACAAAGGTGTACCAGAAGCTACCTCACAGAAGGACTTCGCACGCTCCATCTAGCAGTTAAGTGAACACGCCAAGGTGCACTTAAACTGATCAGAACAGGACCACAGTAGTCCAACTCTTCAGAAACTGTAAAACGGACCACAGTAGTCCAAATCTACATAAAATATAATAGCCAGTGCCCGAGGAAGAAAAAACAGCTGCCTAGACTATCAGCGATCGAACTATTAGCATTGAAAGAGACTTCTTAAGTTAGATTAGTACTTAGAGAACCTTGTATAGAGTAGAAGAAATAAATGTGTGATTTTAACTGTTATCAAGTGGCTGGACTACATATGATTCATAGCCGTGTGAAAGCTAGTGTGACAGTAATCTTTTACCATTTTTCTATCTATTTCTGTACCCCAACCTTAACACAGAACGAGCTAAACAAATAAATTTATTAAAGTAATTCATAGGGTGACTTACTAGCAGTTCCCACCGAATAAACGTGAGGGTCCATAATTCCATTGTGCAGAGCCCATAAACCCCACGTGACACGCACACCTCCCATTCCATTGTTCCACTTCAGCCACCACCACCACACCCGAACACCCAACCATCCCTAACCGTTTAGCTCAAATATCAACGCATCAATCTGTGCACCTGTTAAGGTTTAGCACCCCCCCTCCTCTCCCCTCTATCCCCGTTTAACTTGTGAATATAAAATATATTTGTTTATAATGAGAGTGCTGATCAGCGCCGGTCCAAATTCCTTGATGAGGTAATGAAGATTTGTTGTATTGAATTGCATGTTAATTACTTGGTGAACGTGCTCATCATTATAACAACAACAAGTTCTGCCATGTATTGAACACTGATCAACGTCTACCTAGTCCACACGCGTCTTCAATATTTTTCATTGTGTTGAACCGCTGATCAACATTTCTCTAGTCCACACGCATCTTCAATATTTCTCAATGTATTGAACACTGATCAACATCTCTCTAGTCCACACGTATCTTCAATATTTCTCAATCCATCGGTTAAAAGGCTCCAATTGGAATGCTTTGCTTCATTTTGGCGAACCCGGGTTTACCCCCAAATTGGCACTGGCCTTTCGTTGCTCAAACCAACTGCTCACCTTTGAATTTTCCAGTTCCATTTGGGTTGTGACAGGGAGTGATCTCCCCTGTTTTAACGGAACATCGATACCATAGCCGTGTGACCTTTGACACTTTGAATCACGCGGTTTGAAGAAAGCGTCTTTGGTAGGGTAGGGTAGGGTCGGGTAACGTCTATCTTATCCACCTGAAACCCAAAACCTTACGAGCAATTGTTTTACGGGTTCTTTCTCTTACCGGCTTTGGTGGATGCTATTTATAGCTCCAGAATGTTGGCTGGCTAGCCACCGGCTGTTTCTATTAATAGACACAACACCTACGGACTTCATTCATTTTTAAAATAACTCTATCGGTACTTTCCACAGAGTTATTTTTGTGGTAATTTTTGTTTCCTGTGGGCAACACTCGCTGTGAATGTGGTCAAAGCGGGTTCCTTTACGTTGGTCTTTGATCGCTCGGACACTGGACGCGCGGCTTCCTTTTACTTCATTGGACCTTCTTGCAGCCTCAACCATTTTATCATTAGGCTAATAATGAACTCTTAATTCGGTTATTGAGGCGGCGGAACTGATTCTTTGGAATCATACATTGCTTAAATCTGGTATGATCTGCACTTTTAAGAACGTGAGAAAGTGATGTGGATTCTGTGAAACTGACTGTTACTTTTTTGTGGTAGTTTTTAAGTGTTTAAATTGTTACATTATTAATAATTTAATTGTTCAAAGTGTGTGTTTGGGTGTGTTTATGGTCTAAAATCACAACGTGTACAGACCTTAAATTAAATAAATGAAATGAACTCTTATAGGATGGATCAGTTTTCTGCAGTGTGCGTAATGTTGCAAGTTGGCATCTTGGGTAGCTTCATGTAGCCTACTTCCGAAGCGCAATGGATACAATATTTTCAAGGATTTCCAAGAGTGAGCCGAGTGTCCGTTACTATGGCTTATGTGACCGTAATAATAGTCCTACAGTACTGAAGGCCGTTGAAACACATGGATTACTGGCCACATCACGAGGAAGGTTCTTTTCTACAACAATTGACAAGGAAAGTCTTGTCTACATGCACAGTTCAGTGATAATAATGCTGACGTGTGATGCAGATAGGATCGTGTTTCTGTCCAACTCCAAGCCACAGTCATCACTAATGTGTTTCCTGTTTGTAAGTCCCTTAACCTATCAGGGAGTCAGAGAAAGGATGGGGGCTGGGGGTGTTGAGGGGAGAAATGAAGTGATTGAGTTGTAGCAGACTGTCCTTCATTCAGCTCCATCGGCAGTTTTTGTCATCAATCTGTGTCAGTGTTGCATGTGTTGCAGTCTGTGTCAGTGTTGTCTGTGTCAGTATTATCTGTGTTGCAGTCTGTGTCAGTGTTGCTTGTTTTGCAGTCTGTGTCGGTGTTGCCTGTGTTGCAGTCTGTGTCAGTGTTGCCTGTGTTGCAGTCTGTGTCAGTGTTGCCTGTGTTGCAGTCTGTGTCAGTGTTGCCTGTGTTGCAGTCTGTGTCAGTGTTGCCTGTGTTGCAGTCTGTGTCAGTGTTGCCTGTGTTGCAGTCTGTGTCAGTGTTGCCTGTGTTGCAGTCGGTGTCAATGTTGCCTGTGTTGCAGTCGGTGTCAGTGTTGCCTGCGTTGCAGTCTGTGTCAGTGTTGCCTGTGTCAGTGTTGCCTGTGTTGCAGTCTGTGTCAGTGTTGACTGTGTTGCCACTGGGATTTATCCTAACCAACGTAAAGCAAAGCAAGCATTGAATGATAGGCCACCATCTGCAAGCATTGGATGATAGGCTACCATCTGCAAGCATTGAATGATAGGCCACCATCTGCAAGCATTGGATGATAGGCCACCATCTGCAAGCATTGGAGGATAGGCCACCATCTGCAAGCATTGGAGGATAGGCCACCATCTGCAAGCATTGAATGATAGGCCACCATCTGCAAGCATTGGATGATAGGCCACCATCTGCAAGCATTGGAGGATAGGCCACCATCTGCAAGCATTGGATGATAGGCCACCATCTGCAAACATTGGATGATAGGCCACCATCTGCAAGCATTGGATGATAGGCTACCATCTGCAAGCATTGGAGGATAGGCTACCATCTGCAAGCATTGGAGGATAGGCCACCATCTGCAAGCATTGGAGGATAGGCCACCATCTGCAAACATTGGATGATAGGCCACCATCTGCAAGCATTGGATGATAGGCTACCATCTGCAAGCATTGGAGGATAGGCCACCATCTGCAAGCATTGGAGGATAGGCTACCATCTGCAAGCATTGGAGGATAGGCCACCATCTGCAAGCATTGGAGGATAGGCCACCATCTGCAAGCATTGGATGATAGGCCACCATCTGCAAGCATTGAATGATAGGCCACCATCTGCAAGCATTGAATGATAGGCCACCATCTGCAAGCATTGGAGGATAGGCCACCATCTGCAAGCATTGGAGGATAGGCCACCATCTGCAAACATTGGATGATAGGCCACCATCTGCAAACATTGGATGATAGGCCACCATCTGCAAGCATTGGATGATAGGCCACCATCTGCAAGCATTGGAGGATAGGCCACCATCTGCAAACATTGAATGATAGGCCACCATCTGCAAGCATTGAATGATAGGCCACCATCTGCAAGCATTGAATGATAGGCCACCATCTGCAAGCAAAACAATTGCCAAATCGGCCCATCCAATGTTGAGATCCAGCGCAAAACGTGTTTAGAAAATGGTGAAGAACCATAACCCTGACATTTGAGAAAGTAAAACACGATGAAACGTGCTTAGCAGTAGTTCAAGTAGCCTCAAAGTAAACATGATGAATCGTGATTAGCGGTAGTTCAAGTAGCCTCAAAGTAAACATGATGAAACGTGTTTAGCAGTAGTTCAAGTAGCCTCAAAGTAAACATGATGAAACGTGATTAGCAGTAGTTCAAGTAGCCTCAAAGTAAACATGATGAAACGTGTTTAGCAGTAGTTCAAGTAGCCTCAAAGTAAACATGATGAAACGTGATTAGCAGTAGTTCAAGTAGCCTTCAAGTAAACATGATGAAACGTGCTTAGCAGTAGTTCAAGTAGCCTCAAAGTAAACATGATGAAACGTGCTTAGCAGTAGTTCAAGTAGCCTCAAAGTAAACATGATGAAACGTGATTAGCAGTAGTTCAAGTAGCCTCAAAGTAAACATGATGAAACGTGATTAGCAGTAGTTCAAATTGAACACAGAAAAGACTGAAGTGATGCCTGTGGGCTCTGCTTCTCGCCTTAGACTGGTAGGCGGCAGTTCCATAGAAATAGGGGGTAATGAAATCGCTTTCCAATCAGATGTTAAGTACTTAGGTGTACACCTCGATCAGAGGCTCTCAATGCATCAGCAAGTCAGTGCGATTTGCCGCGCCACATATCTGGCGTTGCGCAGAATAGCCTCTATTAGGTCTAATTTAACTCAGGACACAGCTGCTAGGCTTGTAACCGGTATGGTTACATCCCGGTTAGATTATTGAAACTCGGTCCTTGGCGGCTTGCCGAGCGAACAAATAGGACGGTTGCAACAGATTCAAAACAATGCTGCAAGGCTCGTTATGCGTAACCTAAACGTTGCCACACAACGCCTCTGCTCAAAGAACTTCACTGGCTGCCCGTTCATTTTCGCATACTATACAAAATTGCTGTTCTTAGTTACCAATATTTCAAAGCTACACTTCCGCCATATCTGTCCGCAGCGCTTACAACCTACCAACCCTCACGCTCTTTGCGATCATCAAGCGAAAAACTGCTTAAGACTCTAAGAACTAACCTGAAAACAGTCGGAGACCGCTCTTTCAATGCTCTGGCCCCTGTGATATGGAATTCGTTGCCCACTGAGCTGAGGAACGTTTCATCGCTGGCGAGCTTTAGGACAAAGCTCAAGACATACTTTTTTCGCGCAGCTTTTAATCTGAGAACCATTACTCCGTTGACATTTTTATGCTTATCCAGTACTTTCTGCCCCCTCGGCAGTGTTTTTGTATGAATGCGTGCGGCTGCTGTTTGAATGCGCGTTGAGCCCGCAAGGGGAATTGCACTTAATAAGAACACTTCATTATTATTATTATTATTATTATTATTATTATTATTATTATTATTATTATTATTATTATTATTATTATTATTATTATTATTATTATAAGACCAAAAGTGTGTTTTGAACACAAAATAAAATTGAAATTTGGAGCGACAACTGGATTGCTACAGGAGGATGGGCCATGATTTGAAGTACATGTATACCAATCCCTATCCTATCCTATCCTATCGTAGGGGCACCACAGATGATCGTTTAACCAGCGTACTCCACCTTTCTCTGTCCTCAACAACTCTGATGGCTTCGCTTAGTGTCAAACCAGTCCATTCTCGAATGTTGTCCTCCAACCTCTATTTTGGTCTCCATCTTCTTCTACCTCCTGGCACTGTGTCTTGCAGGATGGTCTTTGCAAGGCCTGATGATCTGGTGACGTGGCCATACCATCGGAGTTTGAAAATCTGTTCAGTGGTACTTCGCCCTGCCATGCCCTGAATCCTGCTTGTTCTTCAGCTATAATTTGTTCAGCTTGGGATTTCAACCTGTTGAGTATTATTTTCAGGAGGACCTTGCTGGGATGGCTGATGAGGCTGATGGTGCGGTAATTTTCACACTCCTGAAGGTTACCCATTTTTGGAAGAGTGATGACAAGCGACTGGGTCCATGGTGTAGGCCACTCCCCACTCTGCCAGATCTTGTTACAGATAATGGTGAGTGCGTCAACCATCGCTTCTCCTCCAGCTTGAAGCAGTGTATACCAAATCTCAACAAAATCGCTACAGCCGTTCTTGAGAAATTGCGCCAAACGTGTTTAGCAACAAGTGGACTCTCCTGTCACCTTGACCTTTGCGGTAAAGCAAATATACTGGCCTGATGATCTGGTGACGTCACCAGATCATCAGGCCTTGCAAAGACTATTCTACAAGGAGGTAGAAGAAGAGGGAGACCGAAAAAGATGTGGGAGGACAACATTCGAGAATGGACTGGTTTGACACTGAGCGAAGCCATCAGGGCTGCTGAGGACAGAGAAAGATGGAGTATGCTGGTTAAACGATCATCTGTGGTGCCCCTACGACCTTCGGGTTACGGGACAGGATAGGATGGGATAGGAAATATACTGGCACGGGAGGCAGGCCATTAACCTAGGTCATGTTCCTATGAAGTTTGGTCAAAATCCGTTCAGCGGTTCTTGGGAAATGGCTTCCAGCGGACCGACAGACAGACCGACATTTACCTTATTTTGATTCCCGACAAGTTCAAAATATTTTCAGATAAGCCTGGAAATACAAAAAGCCCTGTTAAGAATCGCACAGATGGCGGTAGTACTGCGCCCAGCGAAAGTGAGCCACATTTGGACGACATATAGTCCGGTGAAAGTTTTACACTAATGTACCCAGCGCCATGGTGTGAGACCACTGTAGCTAAGTCCGGCGCTGAGAGAGGGAAAGTTTCTTTTACTGCAGCTAAGGGAGGGAGAGTTCCCTGTTACTACAGCTAAGACAGGGAGTTTCCTGTTACTCCAGATAAACATTGAGAGATGGAGTTTTCTGTTACTACAGCTAAGACAGGGAGTTTCCTGTTACTCCAGATAAACACTGAGAGATGGAGTTTTCTGTTACTACAGCTAAGACAGGGAGTTTCCTCTTACTCCAGATAAACACTGAGAGATGGAGTTTTCTGTTCCTGCAGCTAAGCGGAGGGCAGAATTTTCTTTTACTACAACTAAGTGGGGGATTCGCAGAGGGAGAGTTTCCTGTTACTACAGCTAAACACCGAGAGAGGTTGTTTCTTATTACTACAGCTAAGCGGAGGACTCGCAGAGGGAATTTCCTATTGCTACAGCTAAACACTGAGCAAGGGAATTTCTTATTACTACAACTAAGTTGAGGGCTTGGCTATTACTACAACTGAGGGGGAGTTTCCTATTATATTAATATCTGTGCCACTGTCAGTAGCGCAACAACTGCGTTATCATCTGGCAATCCTGACTTGTGGACACTGACTGAGGCAAACGCCTATATTGTAGCAGGAGCATGCGTACAAATCGGAAAGTAAGTAGACATCAGGAATAGAGTGCTGTCTACTTAAACGGGTGCCTGTGGTAGCAAGCCTAGACATGATGGAGCACCTGCATAAAAACTGAAGGTGTCATTGACAACGTGAAGGGTTAGTTAGTTCAGTTATAATCCCCGACACCTAGCATATAGGGCTGTGAAGGGTAACTATACATTATTGTCACACGACACCTCGCATATAGGGCTGTGAAGGGTAACTGTACATTATAGTCACACGACACCTAGCATATAGGGCTGTGAAGGGTAACTGTACATTATAGTCACACGACACCTCGCATATAGGGCTGTGAAGGTTAACTGTACATTATAGTCACACGACACCTAGCATATAGGGCTGTGAAGGGTAACTATAGATTATAGTCACACGACACCTAGCATGTAGGGCTGTGAAGGGTAACTGTACATTATAGTCACACGACACCTAGCATATAGGGCTGTGAAGGGTAACTGTACATTATAGTCACACGACACCTAGCATATAGGGCTGTGAAGGGTAACTGTACATTATAGTCACACGACACATAGCATATAGGGTTGTGAAGGATAACTGTAGATTATAGTCACACGACACATAGCATATAGGGCTGTGAAGGGTAACTGTAGATTATAGTCACACGACACATAGCATATAGGGCTGTAAAGGGTAACTGTAGATTTTAGTCACACGACACATAGCATATAGGGCTGTGAAGGGTAACTGTAGATTATAGTCACACGACACCTAGCATAATTATAGGGCTGTGAAGGGTAACTGTAGATTATAGTCACACGACACATAGCATATAGGGCTGTGAAGGGTAACTATAGATTATAGTCACACGACACCTAGCATACAGGGCAGTGAAGGGTAACTGTACATTATAGTCACACGACAACTAGCATACAGGGCAGTGAAGGGTAACTGTACATTATAGTCACACGACACCTAGCATACA
>CM072523.1:59832631-59835131 GCA_036898135.1 Oncomelania hupensis | reverse complement strand
TGGTAGAAAGCGTCCAATATTCCCAAGCTGATCCAACAGACCTCACACACAAATGAAGAGTTTTGTCCAGGAAGAGTTTTTAAGAAAAAAGGTAGGTGACTGGTCTAGCGATGAAGAAGATAGTATAGTAGATTGATAGAACAGAATATAATGAGAAAAAACAAATGAGAAAGACAGTGACAGTGGGAATTTAAAGCACTAAATTTCCAGAAAGTGGGGATACTATTTATACTGAAACCCCCGGCACCCCCACGGGGGGGGGGGGGGGGGGAGGGAACATCGAGTAGGAATGGTGTTCGTACAGATAGCATAGAGTAGGAATGGTGTTCGTACAGATAACATAGAGTAGGAATGCGCTCCCATACAATGGAATTCTCTCCCATCACACATCCGCAACATACCGACCACCCAGGCCTTCAAAAACGCACTCAAGACCCACCTCTTCAAACTGTACTATCCTGATTGACTCTCACCCTTTGACCGATGACGGATCGATGCCAGCTATGGCTTGACATATAAATAGTCTGTACATTTATACTTTTGCTTTAATTTCTACATTATTTTACTTATAAATTTTGATTTTTGCAACAGAGACGAGGCGGGTCTTGTCTTTTTTTTTTTTTTTTTTTTTTTAAAATCCGATCCTTGTATTAATTAATCATTGTTAGATGAAACACATTTTTAGTTACATTGTAAATTTGTATAGTGAATTCTCAGATTTTATTATCTTATTATTAACTAGTATGCCATTCGTTGTTAAAAATTAATACTTTTTATTAGGCATGTGAAGTGTATTGTATATGTTATGGTCCCTTGTATGCTTTTGGAGTGTGGTTGGTGTGAATGCTTGCATACTTAGTTTTTATTGTTCATATGTCTGTTCTGATCAGTGTACTATTTTATCTAATATATATCCTATTTTAAGAGCGGTGAGCCCAGCCCCGAGCTGGAGTACAGCGCTATATAAGCCTACTTTATTATTATTAATATTATTATTATTATTATTATTATTATTATTATTATTATTATTATTATTATTATTATGTACAGATAACAGGTAACATAGGCCTACAGCCTAGGTCTGGTGTCACTGCACAGAATGCCAAGTCACAAATGACGTTTGGGAATACGTGTAGGCTTATCGATATTCCCAGCAACAGGGTCAAACACTTGACCTTGTTTCCAACTTCCTTGTTCATTCATCTCAGTTTATGCTGTAGTTGCACGACCCACGGGGAGTTAGTTAGGTAATAAGTTTGCCGCAACCCTTCAAAACGGACGGCTCTGGCCATTGGCAACCCAGAAGCTCTGAATTGCTCTCTTTTGGCCGAAGGAGCTTTCGAACGAGGATTAGCGAGACACGGCCATCATTTTGGACATGTCTGTAGTTCCAGATAACACGTTTTAAATAAACTGGAATCAGAACGATTCAAAAGTCTGTCTGTCTGTCCGCTGCCTGTCGGTTGGTCGGTTGCACGCCAGATCTCCAGAAACACGCATCGGGTTTGACCCAACTTCACAGGAATATTGTGCCGAAGCCTCACGTGCCATCATATTCGCTGCATCGCAGAGGTCATTGTCGCTGAGGTTGTTTTGTTTTTTCCCCCTGCTCAAAGATTTTGGTGTGTGCTGTTTTTGTTGTGTTAGTTTTGTTCTTTTGAGTTAGTGTGTGTAACGCAACATGACGGGGCCCCTGTAATGTAACTACGACTAATTCCAAACAGAAAAACATATCATTAGCCAGGGCCCTTTTGTTGTGGTTTCAAACTTAAAATATTTAGATGTATTTAGTTATTCATTTATCTGTCAACTACTTCATTTATTTAAAACAACTGTACAATTATTTATTGTATGTGACTGCTGTGCATTTGCAGAGCCTCATTGTGATACCACCTGTAGCAAAGCGCCATGGAGCCCAAGGGACCGATGACGGAAGGCCAACCGCCACCCTATTATGGAGCCCCACCTCCAGGCCAATACCCACCAGGGGCCTACCCTCCACCCCAGCAAGGGTACCCTCCTCAAGGGTATCCACCCCCGCAAGGGTATGGCTATCCTCCGCCGCACATGGCACAACAGGTCAGTAAGGGGAAGAAGGGGGAGGAGGAGGATGGTGAAGAGGAAGATGAGCAGGGTGTAGGAGGGGAGAGGTCAGGAGAGGTCAGGACAACGAGGGAAAGGAAGAAGAGGATCATCAGGAGGAGGAAGAGAAAGCATAACAGAAGAGGGAAGAGTTTGATTGTGGCTTTGTCTCCCCTGCCCCTGTAGGGCGCTCTGCGTTGTGGGATTTGATTGTGGCTTTGTCTCCCCTGCCCCTGTAGGGCGCTCTGCATTGTGGGATTTGATTGGCTTTTCTCTTTTTCTCCTGGTATAGTGCACTTCCAACCGAAGAGCTGCCCAAGGCGCTGACCAATACAGGATTGAACCTAAGCCGCCCGGATCGCTCACTTGCAGCCTTTGGGCGCATTGTCTAACGCGCCCAAACAACTGAGCACAATCC
>CM072523.1:59790131-59830131 GCA_036898135.1 Oncomelania hupensis | reverse complement strand
ACAATACAATTGTTTGAATCACAACAATCATGTTCACAATACAATTGTTTGAATCACAACAATCATGTTCACAATACAATTGTTTGAATCACAACAATGATGTTCACAATACAATTGTTTGAATCACAACAATGATGTTCACAATACAATTGTTTGAATCATAACAATCGTGTTCACAATACAATTGTTTGAATCATAACAATCATGTTCACAATACAATTGTTTGAATCACAACAATCATGTTCACAATACAATTGTTTGAATCATAACAATCATGTTCACAATACAATTGTTTGAATCACAACAATCATGTTCACAATACAATTGTTTGAATCACAACAATCATGTTCACAATACAATTGTTTGAATCACAACAATCATGTTCACAATACAATTGTTTGAATCACAACAATCATATTCACAATACAATTGTTTGAATCATAACAATCATGTTCACAATACAATTGTTTGAATCACAACAATCCTGTTCACAATACAATTGTTTGAATCACAACAATCATGTTCACAATACAATTGTTTGAATCACAACAATCATGTTCACAATACAATTGTTTGAATCACAACAATCATGTTCACAATACAATTGTTTGAATCATAACAATCATGTTCACAATACAATTGTTTGAATCACAACAATCATGTTCACAATACAATTGTTTGAATCATAACAATCATGTTCACAATACAATTGTTTGAATCACAACAATCATGTTCACAATACAATTGTTTGAATCACAACAATCATGTTCACAATACAATTGTTTGAATCATAACAATCATGTTCACAATACAATTGTTTGAATCACAACAATCATGTTCACAATACAATTGTTTGAATCAGAATAATCATGTTCACAATACAATTGTTTGAATCACAACAATCATGTTCACAATACAATTGTTTGAATCACAACAATCATGCTCACAATACAATTGTTTGAATCACAACAATCATGTTCACAATACAATTGTTTGAATCACAACAATCATATTCACAATACAATTGTTTGAATCACAACAATCATGTTCACAATACAATTGTTTGAATCATAACAATCATGTTCACAATACAATTGTTTGAATCACAACAATCATGTTCACAATACAATTGTTTGAATCATAACAATCATGTTCACAATACAATTGTTTGAATCACAACAATCATGTTCACAATACAATTGTTTGAATCACAACAATCATGTTCACAATACAATTGTTTGAATCATAACAATCATGTTCACAATACAATTGTTTGAATCACAACAATCATGTTCACAATACAATTGTTTGAATCAGAATAATCATGTTCACAATACAATTGTTTGAATCACAACAATCATGTTCACAATACAATTGTTTGAATCACAACAATCATGCTCACAATACAATTGTTTGAATCACAACAATCATGTTCACAATACAATTGTTTGAATCACAACAATCATGTTCACAATACAATTGTTTGAATCACAACAATCATGTTCACAATACAATTGTTTGAATCATAACAATCATGTTCACAATACAATTGTTTGAATCACAACAATCATGTTCACAATACAATTGTTTGAATCACAACAATCATGTTCACAATACAATTGTTTGAATCACAACAATCATGTTCACAATACAATTGTTTGAATCACAACAATCATGTTCACAATACAGTTGTTTGAATCACAACAATCATGTTCACAATACAATTGTTTGAATCACAACAATCATGTTCACAATACAATTGTTTGAATCACAACAATGATGTTCACAATACAATTGTTTGAATCACAACAATCATGTTCACAATACAATTGTTTGAATCACAACAATCATGTTCACAATACAATTGTTTGAATCACAACAATCATGTTCACAATACAATTGTTTGAATCACAACAATCATGTTCACAATACAATTGTTTGAATCACAACAATCATGTTCACAATACAATTGTTTGAATCACAACAATCATGTTCACAATACAATTGTTTGAATCATAACAATCATGTTCACAATACAATTGTTTGAATCACAACAATCATGTTCACAATACAATTGTTTGAATCACAACAATCATGTTCACAATACAATTGTTTGAATCACAACAATCATGTTCACAATACAATTGTTTGAATCACAACAATCATGTTCACAATACAGTTGTTTGAATCACAACAATCATGTTCACAATACAATTGTTTGAATCACAACAATCATGTTCACAATACAATTGTTTGAATCACAACAATCATGTTCACAATACAATTGTTTGAATCACAACAATCATGTTCACAATCACACTTTTTATTGTCCCAACAAACAAACAACGAGGAATATTATTTGGCAGTGTACAACAATCATTGCTTCAACATTTAGGAACCATTGTATCAGACAATGGGTCCCGACAGGAAGTCCTCTCCAGGATCACACAAACAACTGCTGCCTTGACAAGGTCGAAGCCCATTTGGAAAGACAGGACCATCAGTCTACATTCCAAGGTAAGGCTGCTGCGCTCCCTTGTCATCTCCATCTTCCTATACGCTTGCGAAACATGGACACTCACAGCAGATCTACAATGAAGAATACAAAACATGGAGATGAGGTGCTATAAAAGACTTCTGGGCATTTTCTTTACCCAGCACATCACCAACGACGAAGTTTGACAGACCATCACACAAGCCATTGGACAACACGATGACATGCTCACAGTGGTGAAGAAACGGAAACTCCGATGGTATGGCTACGCCACCAGAGCATCAGGCCTTGCAAAAACCATCCTGCAAGGCACGGTGCAAAGAGGCAGAAGAAGAGGGAGACAGAAAAAGAGATGGGAGGACATTTGAGAATGGACTGGTTTGACACTGAACGAAGCCATCAGGGTTGCTAAGGACAGAGAAAGATGGAGTACGCTGGTTAAACGATCATCAGTGGTGCCCCAACGACCTGTGAGTTACGGGATAGGATAGAATAGCATAGGAACAATCATTGGCAGTCACCCTCAGGCAATACAGTCAGTATAGAAAAAAAAAAGTTCATAAAAGCAAATAACAGGAAACTTCCATTCCACCATTGATCTCAGCCCCCAGTTGAACTAAGAACTAAAGCCCAACATTGAGCTTCTCCCCATTGATCTCAGCCCCAGTTGAACTAAGAACTAAAGCCCAACATTGAGCTTCTCCCCATTGATCTCAGGCCCCAGTTGAACTAAGAACTAAAGACCAACATTGAGCTTCTCCCCATTGATCTCAGCCCCCAGTTGAAATAAGAACTAAAGCCCAACATTGAGCTTCTCGCCATTGATCTCAGCCCCCAGTTGAACTAAGAACTAAAGCCCAACATTGAGCTTCTCCCCATTGATCTCAGCCCCCAGTTGAACTAAGAACTAAAGCCCAACATTGAGCTTCTCCCCATTGATCTCAGCCCCCAGTTGATCTAAGAACTAAAACCCAACATTGAGCTTCTCCCCATTGATCTCAGCCCCCAGTTGAACTAAGAACTAAAGCCCAACATTGAGCTTCTCCCCATTGATCTCAGCCCCCAGTTGAACTAAGAACTAAAGCCCAACATTGAGCTTCTCCCCATTGATGTCAGCCCCCAGTTGAACTAAGAATTAAAGCCCAACATTGAGCTTCTCCCCATTGATCTCAGCCCCCAGTTGAACTAAGAATTAAAGCCCAACATTGAGCTTCTCCCCATTGATCTCAGCCCCCAATTGAACTAAGAACTAAAGCCCAACATTGAGCTTCTCCCCATTGATTTCAGCCCCCAATTGAACTAAGACCTAAAGCCCAACATTGAGCTTCTCCCCATTGATCTCAGGCCCCAGTTGAACTAAGAACTAAAGCCCAACATTGAGCTTCTCCCCATTGATCTCAGCCCCCAGTTGAACTAAGAACTAAAGCCCAACATTGAGCTTCTCCCCATTGATCTCAGCCCCCAGTTGAACTAAGAACTAAAGCCCAACATTGAGCTTCTCCCCATTGATCTCAGCCCCCAGTTGATCTAAGAACTAAAACCCAACATTGAGGTTCTCCCTATTGATCTCAGCCCACAGTTGAACTAAGAACTAAAGCCCAACATTGAGCTTCTCCCTATTGATCTCAGCCCCCAGTTGAACTAAGAACTAAAGCCCAACATTGAGCTTCTCCCCATTGATCTCAGCCCCCAGTTGAACTAAGAACTAAAGCCCAACATTGAGCTTCTCCCCATTGATGTCAGCCCCCAGTTGAACTAAGAATTAAAGCCCAACATTGAGCTTCTCCCCATTGATCTCAGCCCCCAATTGAACTAAGATCTAAAGCCCAACATTGAGCTTCTCCCCAC
Source organism: Oncomelania hupensis (assembly GCA_036898135.1). NCBI lineage: Eukaryota > Metazoa > Mollusca > Gastropoda > Littorinimorpha > Pomatiopsidae > Oncomelania > Oncomelania hupensis. The sequence continues at coordinate 59,825,789 of CM072523.1, read as the reverse complement.
TCCTCTCCCGAACACTCCCACTCCATCCTATTGCACGCCGCGGCACGTACGACTGCCGGTTATTGTTGACAGGTCCAACCCCGCAGTCATAGCACTGCGCTCATTCCTGTTCCTACTTCTATCCACCCAAACGACAGCAATCAAAATCAATAAATCAATAATCAAATAATAATACCGGACGTGCAAGAGTGCCTGACCGATGGCCAACTTCTCCTTGCCAACGGAAAATCAATTCCCGTCGTCGCCAGCGCAGCTGTGATCGTCCAGAACATGCTTGTTTCCAAGGAACGCGTCGAAAATCATGAAGTAACGGTCCTAAGAGACTATGGATGCAGTACGGTCATCGTCAGAGAAGATCTAATAGTTAAGAATAGTTCACTGGCGATTCTAAATGAAGACTAATCAGCAGCAAACGTATGAAAGCGCCAGTTGCAAAGATTCAAGTCAGCACCCATTTCTACATTGGCGAAGTAGAAAAGGTTAGCCTGAAGAAGCAGCTGACGATTTGATGATCAGGAATATCGAAAGTGTGAGACGACCCGACGACCCCGATCCAGAGTGGAGTCCTGCTTCAATTCATCACGTCGAGGTTTCGGAGGAGGATCCATTTCCATTTTTCGATGGAGACCTTACAGAGCTGCTACGGGATAATGTGGCTACTCCGGCTCAGCCAGGCCTATCAGAGATCGTCGGTGCTGTCACTACCACGGCCCAGCCCAGGAGAGATAAGATGACTAAGCCACTGAAGGTCGCCGACAGCTCCAAAGCCGCCATCGTGGAAGAGATAAGTTTATCCTAATCCTGGAAGCTGATAGTACGTTAACAAGTACAAGAACCGTCAGTACCCCGTAACCAAAGGCAGTGGCACGGTCTATTTCGAAGTGATAGCCAAGATCCTGTACAGAATCTTCCAGCACCCGATGGTCAACGGATGGAAACCACTACAAGTCTTGGTACCGTTACCCCTAAGGTGCCAAGTGATGGACGTAGCTCATGACTCCATCATGGCAGGTCCCCTGGGCAGCAAGAAGACGTCGGACAGAATCCAGGGAGTGTTCTACTGGCAAGGACTTCAGCAGACGTCAGCCAATTCTGCCGATCATGTGACATTTGCCAGAAAACCATATCTCGAGGAAGGACCCCTAGAGTGCCAATGCAGAGTATTCTCCTAATCGACCGATCTTTCAAGAGAGTGGCCATGGACTTAATCGGCAAAATAAAACCTCCGAATGAAGAAGGTCAGCGATGGGTACTGACCTTAGTGGACTATGCGACTCAGTACTAGTACTCAGTACCCAGAAGCAGTACCTCTGAAAAAGATTGACACTGAAACTGTGGCAGAGTCGCTGGTGGACGTGTTCAGCAGACTTGGAGTACCCGAAGAAATTCTGACAGACCTCGGGACACATTTCGTCTCTCACTGCACGAAGAAGGTCAACTGACTGCTGAGCATCCGGCATTTGACTACGACTCCCTACCATCCAATGTGCAATGGGCTCGTCGAGAAGTTCAATGCTACCCTGAAGTCCACCCTGAAAAAACTGTGCAGCGAGCAGCCCAGAAAATGGCATCGTTATTTCCACGCCTTACTGTTCACCTACAGAGAAGTACCGCAGGAGTCCACCGGCTTTTCTTTATTCGAGCTCCTGCACGGCAGAACCATCCTGCCTGAAAGAACTGTGGACGAAAGATGTAGACATACCAGAGGTGAAGAACAGTTACCAGTACGTGTTTGAGGCACGGGAGAAGCTGGAGCAGACTCTCGAGATAGCCAGAGAAAACCTGAAGAAGTCCCAGGATTGTGGAAAGCTCTACTATGATCGTGGGGCTGTGAACAAGAAGTTCAAACCTTGCAACAAAGTGCTGGTGCACCTACTGATCACAATAAGTTGCTGATGCAGTGGAAGTGATCATACGAAGTGGAGGACGTGGTAGGGATCAACGATTACAAGGTGAAGATCGGGCAGCATTCCAAGAAATACGTCACCTTAAGCTGTACGTCGAAAGGCCATCAGAAACTGTACAGGCAGCAACAGCAGCTGAGATTGACGACAGCTTTGACAGCGAGGAACTGTTGCAACGTGGAGACTTTCACTGCAAAGAAAGCATCGATGATGTTATTCTAGGACCAAGCCTGACGGAAGGTCAAAAGATGGAGCTCAAGGACCTTATGGGCGAGTTTCTCAAAAATTTCAGTGATATCCCAGGCTCCACGATTTTGGTCAAACATGAGGTCCACCTTACTTCAGACATTCCCGTTCGATATAAACCCTTCCCGATCTCTTTCAAGGCTCCCGAACCATTGAAGAAAGACATCGATGAGATGCTGAAGATGGACATCATCAGGGAGTCCAGTTCCCCCGTCGTGGTCGTGACGGAGCAACAGAGTATGAATTGACTGCAGGAAGGTTAACAAGATCACCGTCTTCGACTCAGAACCGATGCCCACTACAGCAGACATGTTCCTTCAATTATCGAGGAGCAAATTATTCTCAAAGATTCACCTTAGCAAAGGTTATTGGCAAGTCCTCCGTGCGTCAACAGGACATACCAAAGACGGCTTTTATAACTCACGATGGGACGTACGAGTACCTGAGGGTGCCCTTTGGCATGGTCAACAGCGGTGCTACCCTGAAGAGAGGAATGAGGAAGATGCTCAAAGGGATGGGCAACGTCATATCTTACTGGGACGACCTGCTAATCCACACCCCCACCTGGAAGTTTCACCGTCTAACAGAAGCTAACCTGACCGTGAGACCCAGAAAGTGCATTCTGGGAACTGACAATATCGACGTCATCGGTTATGCACTGTCTACTTGTAGCGGGGATCTTTGTAAGGATTTTGGAAAGCGATCTTTTATGCAGTTGTTGATGTTTGCTGAATAAAGTTGAAAAACTGTATACGATGGCTCCTGCCTTGTTGCTGAGTGAACAGGCTGAATGGATAAACGAACTGGAGTTAGGACTACACATATCAAGATTGAAGCATCGGGGCTGAATCCACTGTTGATAAATACCTTGTGACACCCAGGCAGTTCTGCCACTGAAATATTTTCTCACTGGTCAAGTAGGGTGTGACAAACCTTGTGGAGAAAACGAGGAATGTGTGTGACTGACTTCATTATTGACTGCTTGATTAAATGATTGAAAGATTATTTGAATTATTGCTTAATTGATTTAATTATTGACTGATTGATTGCAGACGGGGTGTGAACCACGCCCTCCATTTCTGCATCACGCTCTTCTTCTGGCCCTGGATCATCGTCTGGATCATTCTGGTGAGTCATCATCGCCGCCATCATCATCATCATCATCATCATCATCATCATCATCATCATCATCATCATCATCATCATCATCATCATCATCATCATCGTTACAGTCATCGTCGTCGTCATCATCATCTTGATCCAGATCGACATAATGTATTCCATCAAGTGTTATTTGACCGTTTAAATACCAGCAAAATTAAAGTATTAACGGCAACAACAACAACAACAACAACAACAACAACAACAACAACAACAGCACAACAACAACAACTATCCTCCCTCGAGCCAACAACAACTGCAACAAGATTTATAAATTAACATTAATCAAAATGTTTATTTTTCGGTTGCAGTGTATCACAGATGATTCTTAAACAGGAGGTCCGCAAAGGCGAAAAAAGAGCGAGGAGGAGGAGGAGCTGAAAACGATGACAACAAAAAGACTGTTATGTTTTAAACGTGATCGTTTGCGGGGAATAGGGGGTAGGGGGGAGGGGAGGGTGAGGGAGAAATGGCTATGGAGAAGGAGTGGAATGGAGTAATTAAAAAATAATAAAATGAAATGCTTAGATTTTGTACACGGTCAATGTGCTGCAAGTTAAAATGAAATGCCTAGGTTTTGTACACCGTCAATGTGCTGTAATTCTAAATGAGATGGCTAGGTTTTGTACACGTTCAATGTGCTGTAATTTTAAATGAGATGCCTAGGTTTTGTACACGTTCAATGTGCTGTAATTCTAAATGAGATGCCTAGGTTTTGTACAGTTTCAATGGTTGGCTGTGATTGTGTTTCACTCATTTTACTCTAATCTAACACATTTCTTTCAGTCTGTAAGTAAAATGTCGTCTAATCTACAATTCGCCATTTTAAATGCAATTTTATATAAATGATAACCGCGTTTAACCATTTCTCATTGCCGTCTTTCAAATAGGAACCCATGATCACAATGAAAGTATTTATTTTTGTAATTAGACAACTCTTACCAATACTGCCACAAGACTTTTTTGTCCTCATCGAACTGTTTTAGAATGTGATTGTTTTTATATTGCGTGTACAAGCTCATATAGAGCTTCTCAAACCCGTGCTTATTAAATATCCACCATGCACACAAAAGTAGTTGGCTGACGTCACAATTCGAACCAACGTCGCCCGAGACCCAGGGACATGCGCAGTGAAAATTTGAGGCAAGCTTTATACATTTTCAAAATTGTGTCAACACATTTTGATAATTGTGTCAACACATTTTGATAATTGTGTCAATGCATTTTGATAATTGTGTCAATACATTTTCATAAAACTGCTGAAACGCTCTATCTCTCTTTCTGCTTTTGGTGTAAATTTGTCATTTAGTTTTTATGTCTGTCGGTGTCCGGTGACACCGGGAGGTCCATTCAAATCCTCGTATCTCCAAAAATGAAGGTTTGAGAAAAAGGAAAAAAAACTGTTAAAAAATCGGTGTCACCAAAACAAACGTTTTTAATATAATTTGTACTGAATACAAATTATATTAAAAACGTTTGTTTTGGTGATACATGATTTTTGTAAAGATTTTTTTTCTTCTCAAAAGTGCTTTTTTGGAGATACGATGAACAAAATGAAGATCTTGGTCCCTTGTGATGCCTACATAATGGTAATGACAGTCATCATACAACTATTAGGCTTACAAACACAATGGTCGGCACGTCGTCGCCCGTTTTCGTCATCGCAATCAAATATTTTGTTATCGAAGTAAATTATTATTAATCTCGAGTATTAGTTTACGTTTCACCGAATGAAAAATTCCTAATGCAAATGGTGTAACTTGAACGTACAAAATCTGAGTATCAAAGAGCAGTGAGTGACTATAATATGATAAACTGGAATAAATATCCTATTTTCTTTCTTTCATTCATTCATTCATTCATTCATTCATTCATTCTTTCTTTCTTTCTTTGCTTATTTTTTAAATCCCGATAAACATAATGTTCGGAATTTGCAACGAAATACAAAAGCTAAATGTTCGTTTAGAAGTTTTTTGCATTAAAGCTTTTATGCAACTATAAACATTGAGTTGTTTTGTACGTCAGTGGTTAGTATATTACAATGTACAATGTCATGTATTTGCAATGATAAACAGTCAGATGAATTGTATTATAAACGCATCATATTGTCCATTGTCCAATATCTTTTCTCGTCATTTCTTGCGTTTGCTTTTTTTTCAATTGTCTGCGTTTGATGCTTTAATTTTAGGTCCCATTTTGGCTTTGTCCGTCCAATGTCCGGCATTGGTCCGTCCGTCTGTCCGTCACTTTTGGCGACCTTTTCCCTAAAACTATTAGCCTTTCTGATACAACGTAATACTATGTAACCTTTGTCTCATTTTTTTTTAAAAAAGTGCAATTAAAAAAAAAATGGTGATGATGATGATAATTAATTTCATTTCAATACCATCAGTCACAGTTGTTTGTTTTCACGACATGGAAGAGACGCCAACAGCGGTCGGTTTGAACAACACTCCCCCCCCCCCTCCCTCCCTCCCTCTTTCTCATTATGTTATGTAATGTGACAACAATGGCAGTTTCCAACTCAACTGATCATTGTCACACATTCTTCAAACCCGGCCCCTTGCTGTGGCTCTCCAATTATGGCGTGCAACGGACCGACAGACCGCACAGACCAACAGAGCGACCGACGGACCAACTTTTGGGTCGTTCTGTTCCGCGACTACATCAAAGACTGTTTGTGTATTATAAGCGTGGGCAAACAATGACATAACCGGGTAAACACTCTGCGTAAGTGAGACTGCCCATCCACAGCTAGAGGGCAACGTAAGCCAAGCTAGTCTCAGCTACGCACTGTGGCCGGGAAGCTGAACAGGCTAGAACGGGGAAACATTTCAAGCAACACTTGTAATTATTTGGAGCGGAAATATTGGATGTCTCGCACATCATACATATATATAACAATCGCCAAAAGGGTTGGGGTGGATAGGGTTGAGGAATTGGGAGTCGGTGGGGGAGAGTCGGAAGAAAGGAAGGAAGAAGAAGGAAGTGGACTTGCAGGTCGTGCGCAGAGCCCACTGTTTTAGCATTGACCGTAGTGATTGGCAATTGTATCACTTTGATGATGATTGTGGTGATGATGATGATGATGATGATGATACAACAATATAACGCCTCTTTATGACCTCAAAAGAAATTGCAACAGGCACAGCATCACAGTTTATATATATATATATTTAATCGACTTCACATGCACCATATAAACATCATTCAAAACACCTCATCCGCTGCTATGAGAATCTCACACACAATAGTACAAGTAGGCTACCATACACACACACGCACACCCACCCACACACACACCCGCACACACACATACACATACACACACACACACACACACACACTAATTTTTGTAGAAACGACGTTCTGATGACTGTTGTGAAAAAAAACAGGGATTATTTTGATACACTTTCCATTTCTTTGACATTTTTTTTAACATTTTCAAATTTTTGAAGCTATCCCTAACCCTTTCCCTAACTCAAATCCTAACCCTTAACCTAACTATAATGCTAAAACAGCTCTAACTCAACGGAGCACTATTTTGACGTCAAAATAGTACGGCCTTCCAAAAAAGTCAGAAGAAACCATGTGGAGTTTCATGTGTGTGTCATCAGAACGTCGTTTCTACATGCCCCCCCCCCCCCCCCCCCACACACACACAAGCCAAGCAGTAAGTTTAGTGTCACAATGTACCACAGTGCACTGGAATGACCTGACGTTCAATATAACAACAAGTAATGGATTATCACAGTATTAAACATAATCTATTAAGCATTAAGACATAACAGAATTTTGCATAAAGACAATAAAAATTGATGATGATGATGAAGACGACGAAGAAGAAGATGATGAAGATGAAGAAGAAGAAGAAGATGATGATGATGATGAAGATGAAGATGAAGATGATGATGATGACGATGAAGATGATGATGATCTGTCCGTACACTCAGTTTATCTGCTAGACGAGGTTTGCTTCCTCTCTGTAGACAGCAGGGCAGTCACTGTGTACATGTCGGGGATGCCGAAGCCCGCTACTGATAACTGTGAAGATGATGACATGATGTCGGTGTCAAGTCTGTCAAAAGCTAACATAAAGATGATGACATGATGTCGGTACCCAGTCTGTCAAAAAGCTACCAAAATATATAGATGATGACACGATATCGGTGTCCAGCAAAAAGCTACCAAAATATAAAGATGATGACATGATGTCGGTGTCCAGCAAAAAGCTACCAAAATATAAAGATGATGACATGATGTCGGTGTCCAGCAAAAAGCTACCAAAATATAAAGATGATGACATGATGTCGGTGTCCAGCAAAAAACTACCAGCAAGGTCCACACAAGTCTGTGAAGTCTTTGAACGTTTGGGAAATTTGAGAGGGTGTTTTCCAGTCTGAGAAAGTTTGTGAAAATTGAGCAAAGTTGTCTTGGTCAGTGAAAGTCTTGGAAAACTGATTAAACGATCTGAGCACTTGTCTTTGCTTGGTAAAAACTATGTGCAAAATAAAATTATAAAAAATAAATACATAAATAAAATGAGAAGTAATATTCCCGAACCTCGAAATTTCAAGAAGTCTACTTTCAGTTCCTAATGATTCTTTTCCGGTTTCTAATTATTCATTTCCGGTTGCTGACATCCGGGCTTCTACATCCATGTTTGGCTCCGCGTGTGATCGGCAATATTTTACACTTTGTGCACAATGCCGGGCTCATGTTCGTTTCGTGACGAATGGTTGGAAAAAACAGAATATGCAGCTTTGATTAAAAAATTTCAGAATATAAAGTAAGCGTTTTGCAAAGTATACAAAACGAAAATTCACCTTGCTTTTATGGGTGAAGGGGCTTTGAAAAATATCCTTACAGAAAACTGCAGACTCTAAAGCAGAAGATGCTGAAAAACATAACCTCACCTCACAGTCCAATGCCTTGCAAAAGAGAGAAAAGAGAAAGCAGAAATAAAAGGGGTGGAGAAGCTGATCCAAGAAAAATCTGTTGTTTGAAAGAACATACATTTTTGTTTAAATAGTGTGCATACATGTACAGTATTCCCCCCCTCTTCCCCCCCCAAAAAAAAAAATCTGCCTCTTGAAATAACATACATGTTGGTATAAATAGTATGGCAATGTACAGTAGATGAATAGGTCTATATCAAAAGAAACTGCTGCTGAATCAGAATTTGGACATGTCTGGTGTTTGCTGACAATCGTACGATGCATTCACTCGGATCTTGTGACAAGTAACATGATTCAAGCTAAAAAAAAATAATGTGCATACACCGAGAGCTGCAGGTAAATAATTCTTTTCTATTTATGCTGCTGCCATACATATGTATGAAGTGGAATACTGGTTTATATTTTCGTTTGGAGTTTGCTGCGAATTGAGTCAGTGAAAAAGTATGTAGCGGTTGGAAAAATTTGGGAATTTTGAAACCATTTTTCTGCATGGACCCTGTACCTAAATATAAAGATGATGACATGATGTCGGTGTCCAGTCTGTCAAAAAGCTACCAAAATATAAAGATTATGACAGGATGTCGGTGTCCAGTCTGTCAAAAAGCTACCAAAATATAAAGATGATGACATGATGTCGGTGTCCAGTCTGTCAAAAAGCTACCAAAATATAAAGATGATGACATGATGTCGGTGTCCCGTCTGTCAAAAAGCTACCAAAATATAAAGATGATGACATGATGTCGGTGTCCCGTCTGTCAAAAAGCTACCAAAATATAAAGATGATGACATGATGTCGGTGTCCCGTCTGTCAAAAAGCTACCAAAATATAAAGATGATGACATGATGTCGGTGTCCCGTCTGTCAAAAAGCTACCAAAATATAAAGATGATGATATGATGTCGGTGTCCCGTCTGTCAAAAAGCTACCAAAATATAAAGATGATATGATGTCGGTGTCCCGTCTGTCAAAAAGCTACCAAAATATAAAGATGATGACATGACATGATGTCGGTGTCCCGTCTGTCAAAAAGCTACCAAAATATAATGATGATGACATGATGTCGGTGTCCAGTCTGTCAAAAAGCTACCAAAATATAAAGATGATGACATGATGTCGGTGTCCAGTCTGTCAAAAAGCTACCAAAATATAAAGATGATGACATGATGTCGGTGCCCCGTCTGTCAAAAAGCTACCAAAATATAAAGATGATGACATGATGTCGGTGTCCCGTCTGTCAAAAAGCTACCAAAATATAAAGATGATGACATGATGTCGGTGTCCCGTCTGTCAAAAAGCTACCAAAATATAAAGATGATGACATGATGTCGGTGTCCCGTCAAAAAGCTACCAAAATATAAAGATGATGATATGATGTCGGTGTCCCGTCTGTCAAAAAGCTACCAAAATATAAAGATGATATGATGTCGGTGTCCCGTCTGTCAAAAAGCTACCAAAATATAAAGATGATGACATGACATGATGTCGGTGTCCAGTCTGTCAAAAAGCTATCAAAATATAAAGATGATGACGGTGATGCGAAGTATTCATATGTATTTATCCATTCCTAACTCTGCCACTTTCATCTTCTGCATGTGCAGGGCAAGGGAGGAGCATGCTGTCTCTCTGTCGTGCTCTACTCGCTGTTAATCACCAACCGTTTGAAGGAGAGGTGCTTTGCGCTGTATATATACATGGCTGAGGGGTTGAGAACGCCCAGCCCTCCCTGTGGTCCTGGGGTAAGCATGAAGAACCGTGTAGAGTTGGTGTTGAGTCCGAGCCATGCTGCGCACCTTTGTCATCTCCATCTTCCTATACGCTTGCGAAACATGGACCCTCACAGCAGATCTACAACGAAGAATACAAAGCATGGGGATGAGGTGCTACATAAGACTTCTGGGCATTTCCTATACCCAGCACATCACCAACGACGAAGTCCGACAGACCATCACACAAGCCACTGGACAGCACGATGACATGCTCACAGTGGTGAAGAAACGGAAACCCCGATGGTATGGCCACGTCATCAGAGCATCAGACCTTGCAAAAACCATTTGCAAGGCACGGTGCAAGGAGGCAGAAGAAGAGGGAGACAGAAAAAGAGGTGGGAGGACAACATTCAAGAATGGACTGGTCTGACACTGAACGAAGCCACGAGGATTGGTGAGAACAGAGAAAGATGGAGTACGCTGGTTAAACGACCAGCTATGGTGTGCCAACGACCTCTGAGTTACGGGATAGGATAGAATAGGATAGGATAGGACATACGTCATATGGGCGCCGCCATGTTGTTTACATTTTTGATCAAATGTGTCACCTGCCTGATTTTGCCTGTGCGTAGCGCTGGCTTGAGGGCGCGTTGGAGTCTGAAATTGGCTTGCCTGGAAACCTGATGGTTTCTCCTGCTGTACTCTGCATCAACTTCGGCAGCCACTACGCGTGGGAGTCCAAAGAGGGCCATGGTAAGCTTACTGCTTACAAGGCTATACCTGAGTACTGAATCCACCATCTTGTTGAACACACACACACACACACACACACACACACACACACACCCACACCCACACACACACACACACACACACACACACACACACACACACATAGTCGTGAAGAAACGCCGTTGTTATGACTTTTATTAAATTCTACAAACGCTCCTTTGATATAAAAAAAAATTGTCCATTTTTTAAAGCTAGCCCTAAACCTAACCCTAACCCTTAACCTAACCCTAAGCCTAACACAGCCATAACCCTAACGAAACACTGTTTTGACGTCAAAAAATTGGGATCCATAAAAAAAAGTACGTAGAGTTTCAAGTGTTTGTCAAAATAACGGCGTATCTGCCTAGCCACGCACACACACACACACATACACACACAGAGGGCAACTTTGCATTCATTTCGTCAGCTACTGTCCCTGTTAGCATAATGGAACATTATTAGTGTGACGACACGAGTTTCAGCACATATTAGAGAGAGCTATATTTCGTGCGAAGTTGCACCTCTCTACTATGCAGTGTATATAGGTAGCTCGGCAGTTTTCTTTATTGCGTATGAAAGATGCAGTATCTAAGTCCACGTGCATAACGCGGAAAAGGGCATATGCTGAATTAGAAAGGGGGTACTGAACTCGACTCGACCGTTTACCTGTGGCCTGGTGTGTGTTTAGTAGGGCAGAGTCATTGGGGAGCTTTTTGCGAGAGGCCAGCTTTTAGGCAGAAGTAACTTGTGACTGTGTGTCAGATGAGAAATAGTTCTTCTGGAAGGGTAGATCGTTCATTGTGTTTCGAACCACCCAAGGTCTTACGCCCTCGTCAGGGTAAGAATGTCTAAAGGTCTGTGGTAGGAGGAACGTAATCGCCATTTATTGGAAATAAATGTAGGGTTCTTTCCTAAGGTTGTGTAGTCCTCGATTAGGCACCTGCCAAAGCTCAATTTCTTTGTCAGAATTGAGATGTCCTGATGCATAGCTAGCAATTAGCCAAATAAGGAATTAACTATCAGACTAACAACAAGTGTGTACTGTACTGTGGTGTACTGTGTGGTTTTGTGCAGTGTAAGTGTATCCGTATCACAAGCCGAGACCTAAAAGGTGAGTCAAAACCCTGTAATTCATTTCCTCAGTGGCGTGCACTTCGAGACTGCGTACGTGAATGAATGATGGTGAATGAGGGGGAAAGGGGTGTATTTTGATAAATAGTAATTTATTGATTTTGTATGATTTTACTATGATTTTCTTGTTATTACATAAACGAAAAATGTTGTTGCTGTTGTTGCTAAAGTGGGTCAAAGGTGACGATGAAGAATGCATGTTGGAGAGAGAGAGAGGGGTGATGTGTGTGAAGGAAGAGAGATAATTGTACTGTGCTGGAGAGGGGTGAAGAAGGTGATGGATATGAGGGGAGCGCGTTTATATTATAGTAAGATAGCAATAATATGGATGAAGGGAGATAATCATAATGTATTATAACAGTTGAGAGGGATGATGAGGATGGAGATGAGGATGAAATGAACTGTGCTTATGGAAGAGGTATGGATTATTAGTATCAAGAGTTGCATTATATTATTGAGATGTATGTATAGCATCCCGTATTATTATCATTATTATTATGTATAACCAGGTCAAGATGGCGAACGGCGGAAGGCGTATTATGTAATGTAGTATTTTAGTTTTGTAGGCAAACTGTTGAGACTCTATATTTGTCTACAGGATTGGGCTGTTTTGCTGTTCTGCTGATTCGATGTTTTCATCATCATCATGATGGTGCATGCATGCATGCACACATGTACCTATATGTGACTACCATCAACTGTATCATCATTTTCTGGTAGTTCCCCATTGCCATTGTTTCTTCCACTACTTCTGTATAATTCTACGCTTTTACGCGCCGTTGCTGGACCATTGTGCCGTGTGTGCATCCGCTCTGGAACCTATGCCTTTGCAGCTGGGAGGTGTGGACGTTGTCGGGCCTCTTCGCCACCACCGCCACGTCTTTCTTCGGGATTGTGGGCGCCGCCGTTGGGAGTCTCCATTTGCCACAGGAACTACACGCACCACACCCACGCACACACAGATTTGCACGACACGCACCTAAAAACATACTCTACTTATTTAGTGTAAATCACCTCATCATTTCGTGTGAATAACTGCGTTAGCTCCTACTGAGCTCTGAATAACTGACAGTTTCTAAACAGTGCTTCTGAACTGTAAGCTAGCTTGGATGATAGTTTGAATTTATAAGATTTGCAGCTCTAGTTATTTCGCTGAGAATTGTATTGATTTGAATTTGATTGTTTATTGCTATTTGCTGTACATTGTTGTGGGAAACCTGTTGATGTACAGTTCTGTTTTTCAGTTAAACAAGGGAGGTAATTGTTAGTAAATACTGGGTTGGGGGTCTTGATAGGGGTGGAGGGTGGTTTAGTACCCCATTGTCCTGTGTATGTGTGTTTGATTGTTGAATAAAAGAGAGTGATTGTTATTCTGGCATTTTGTGTTAGTTCTTTTTGTTTGAGTTTTATTCCCATCACTCGTTGTATGTGCTGACGTCGCGGAACCCGCTCGGGTGACGTGACAATTAGTCTCTTTTTTATGTTTTATCCCCCCCCCAACCCCCTTCCCAACCCTCCCTCCTCTACCCCACAGGACTGGAGAGTGGCGGTATGATAAAAAGAATATCAGTTATATCACTTGTTTCATTCTCCTACCCCCGGCCCCGCTCCCTCGCCATTGTCACCACCCCGCAGGAATGGAGTGCTGCCTTACGATAACACTAATATCACCTAGGTCACTTTGGTCTTTAATCTTTCCCTGTCGTATTCCTCAAATTTATAGGTCGTGTAGCCCTTGCCGTTCTTGACTGCACAGAAGTACATGCAGGCTTGCACCTTCTTACCGGTAATCACACACACACACACAAAGACACACACACACACAAAGACACACACACGCGCGCGCGCACGCATGCCCATGCACACACACACGCACGCACACACACACACACACACACGCAAAGAAACGGAAACTCCGATAGTATGGCCACATCAAAAGAGCATCAGACCTTGCATAGACCATCCTGCAGGGTACGGTGCAAGGAGGCAGAAGAAGAGGGAGACAAAAAAAGAGGGGGGAGGACAACATTGGAGAATGGACTGGCTTGATTCTGAGCGAAGCCATGAGGGTTGCTGAGGACAGAGAAAGATGGAGTACGCTGATTAAACGATCATTTGTGGTGCCCCTACGACCTTCGAGTTACGGGATAAGATAGGATATGAGGATGAAGGATTGGCCTTAAATTTTGATGTTCTTGTTGATGCCATTGGTGTTGTTGCTCATCATTTTGGTCTTCTCTGCACTTATTCCCTTCCAAAGGCTCTAGAGGTGGTGGTGTCAAGCCTTTGAACTAGCGGTCCAGCCAATCCATCGATGTCATCTGCAAAACTGAGGTTGGATATTGCTCTCCCTCCTATGCTGACTGTGCCTTCGTGATCTGCAAGGGCATCTGACAATATGCGTTCCAGGAAGATATTGAAGAGTGTTGGAGAGATTAGGCATCCTTGACGCACACCGATTGTTGTTCTGAACCGCGGGTATGACTAGGCTTTGAAGCGTTCAAAATGGCCGACAGTCGATGTAAAGGTGAGGCGCGTTGCACTCTTTCTTCTTGTAGGAGATTTACAGATAACGTTTTAGCATGAACAAGGCCTCCCCCCCTCCCTCTCAATACACCCACACCCCTCACCCTGTAAACATACTTAGCTCTTGGGTAATATTTTGTAGTTTTAATCATGTTTGTTTTCCGGCATTTATATCTCTAATACTTTCCCATGCGGTACCCCCACCTTCTTCCCTTCCCCCGTCAGCTCTCTTTTTGGTTATTATTATTATACTTATTATTATACTTATTATTATTATTATTATTATTATTATTATTATTATTATTATTATTATTATTATTATTATTATTATTAGTAGTAGTAGTAGTAGTAGTAGTAGTGGTAGTATTAGTTTTACTAATATATTTTTTAAAATTATTATTGTTATTATTATTATTATTATTATAATAATAATAATAATAATAATAATAATAATAATAATAATAATAATAATAATAATAAGTATAATAATAATAATAATAATAATAATAATATTATTATTATTATTATTATTATTGTGGTTATTATCATTATTATTATTATTATTATTATTATTATTATTATTATTATTATTATTATTGTTATTATTATTGTTTTTTATGATTATAATAATAATAATAATAATAATAATAATAATAATAATAATAATAATAATAATACAGGATGCTATGTACGCGCCTTTCCCCAAGGCTCAAAGCGCGGCGATCTATACCAACATACACGCTCACCTGTCTCATTTACCCTCACACACACCAAATACACATACATCACTCAAACAGGTGGTGTAAAGGCAGGAAGATCGCTATTAGAAGACGGAAGAAAATCGAATTTTTATTTTTGAAATTTTTATATTGACTGCATCCTGTACCATTATGATGATTATGATGATGATTAATATTATTATTGTTATTATTATTATTATTATTATTATTATTATTATTATTATTATTATTATTATTAGTGTTATTATTATTATTATTATTATTATTAAAAATAAATACAATCATTATCATTATCGTCTGATAAGACCTAAACATAAGAGATTTATTCGTCCCAGAGTTGATTTGATTTGATGTTCACTGGTTATAGGGTTTAACAGTAAGATTCCCACAAAGACAATACGTAAATGATTGTATGGCGACAACAACGAAGAAGATGATGACGACGACGAGGATGATTATGATGACGACCAGAGATGATGATGATGTCGACGATGTGTGATGATGATGATGATGATGATGATAATGATGATGATGATCGATGTTACGTATTCGGTTTATTTCAAATGTCAGTTTAACGAATTCATTCACAAGTCATGCAGTGATATCAAAGATTGTACTATGAGCTCACAAACGGTCATTGTGCAGTGCAGTCTGATGGCAAACGGGACAAAGGACAGATGAAAACGGCTGGTCCTTGCCCTGATGACCTTTCTGATGACCTCTCTGATGATCTCTCTGATGATCTCTCTGATGATCCACGAGTCGACCGTTGAGCAGCCACCACACTGTACATTGGGTGTGACCAGTCTGCCAAGATAGCCTTGAGTCGCTTCCGCACCTTCTTCTGGTGGTGGGCGTGGAGATCAGTCACAGCACAGCCGACGGCACCGCTGGCAGTTGTGATCAGTCTGGTCAGACTGGAGGTGTCAGCAGCACGCAGGCTACAAAAGTAACAAAGGCTGTTGTATGTGATAATGCTCTCTACTATAGAGTTGTAGAACATCATCAGGATCGTTTGCTGCACGCCGAAGGGCCTCAACTTTCTGAGAAAGCAAAAGCGTTGGTTCCCCCATCTTGACCAGAGCAGTGGTGTTCTCTGTCTCAGCTCAACTTGGAGCCAAGGACCGTGCCCAGGGACGTATACTCCTGGACAATCTCGACCTCTTCACTGTTGATCCTGAGGGGCTGGATTGGCGGCGAGTCCCTCCGGACGTCAACAATGACCTCCTTGGTTTTGGTGACATTAAGAAGGAGGTGGTTGACTTGACACCACTCAACCATGAAGAAGGTGGTTGACTTGACACACTCAACCATGTCAGAGACAGTCCGCCTGTATGCCGATTGGTCACCCGTCAGCATACCTGTGACTAAGGTGTCATACAGCTTTGTTTGCAGTACGTCATCAACTCTACATCGGCATTCGGTTTGCGTACAAAGTGAAGAGAGCTGGAGATGCACACTCGCTGGGGCCTACTGGTTAGAAAGCTGAATCACTGGATCAATGTGGAGTTCAGGTTCATCTCCAGTATCTTGGTCATCATGAGATGGGGTTGGATGCTACTGAAAGCTAAACTGAAGTTCAGGGACAGCATGAGGACGTACGATCTGGGTCGCTCTAGGTGTTCGTACGTCTTGTAAAAGAGGAAGTTGATGGTGTCGTCCCAGCTGCGATTCGCTATGTACGCAAACTGACGGGGGTCTTGGAGCTCCCTGGTCTCGGTCAGAAGCCGTTTCAGCACCAGTCTCTCCAGGTACTTGATTGGAACAGATGTTAGTGCAACTGGTCTGTAGTCGTTTAACACCTTGGGCGACGGTTTATTGGGGACTGGTACAACCGTCGCCGTCTTCCCCACAGAGAGTATCATCCCATCGTCTAGAGACCATTGGAACAACCTCATGAAGACTGGCGCGAGGGAATTGCAGCATTGTTTCAAGACCGTGCCCGTGATACAGTCAGGACCAGGCGCGTTGCCGGCATTTAGACCTTTAAAGCTACTTCTCGCCTCATCCTCCATCCCAATGACAGGTTAGCCTTCTATCTTTTTCGCCTCCCTCAGCACAGATACTTGCTCTGCGTGGAAATTCTACTGAGCAAACCTGGCGTAGAAGGTGTTTTTTATGTTTATTTTATCGGTCAGGGTTCGGGCGTCATGGGTGTGGATGGGATTCTTGCTTGGTTTGTACCCAGTCATGGTACTTACGCCATGCCACAGTTTTCTAGAACTTCCAAAACAGTCCTCAACCTTTTCCCTGAACGCTTTCTTGTTCTCTGCAGGTTTTGTTTTCAGCTGCTTCTGGACGGTTTTCACACCACGGTCGCCTTCGTGAAATTTATTCTTCCTCTCTCAGCAGACTGGTGACGTTCTTCATCACCCACGGTTTGCCATTTGGGAAGGATTTCACGTTTGCATATCTGTGCAAAGGTTTACGTAGGCTGTCACAACATTAACAGCTTCCTCTAGTGAAGTACTGGTCCCAAGGAGCACATTCCAGTCAGTGCAGTCCAGGCAGGCGTTGAGAGCAAGAGAGGCTTCTGTAGTCCATCTTCTTCCTAGTCGTCTCTTGGGTTTACTGGACTTGAGGACAGACTTGTACACTGGTACCAGGCTCATCATGTTGTGGATCTATCTACCAAGTAAAGGAAGGGCACACTTCTGTAGACTCTGGGGACGTTGCCGGAGCATAAATCTAAGGTGCTGTTGTGACAAGTCTTACACATTTACATACCGCTCGTAGTGTGGAAGCACCTTTGACAGACGGCAGCTGTTGAAGTCCTCTAGGACAAGCCTGATAGAGTCTGGGCACAGTCTTTCTTGTTTTTGGACCACCTCGCCGCAGCTTTCACATCTGCCTTCGGGTAAATGTACAGTTACAAATACACGTTGGAATTCCCGCGGAAGGTAGAAGGGCAACAGACAGGAGTTCGAGGTTCTGGCAGCAGTGCTGTTCACTTGCTGTCATAGTAGTGCAGCAACGTTCATTTACGTAGATGCAGGCACCGCCGCCCTTCTTCTTTCCAGCGACATCTCTCCATCTATTTGATAGCACCACGCTGAAGCCTGGTAAGTCTTGCAGTGACATCTATCCATCTATTTGATAGCACCACGCTGAAGCCTGGTAACTCTTGCAGTGACATCTATCCATCTATTTTTTAGCACCACGCTGAAGCCTGGTAAGTCTTGCAGTGAAATCTCTCCATATATTTGATAGCACCACGCTGAAGCCTGGCAAGTCTTGCAGTGACATCTCTCCATCTATTTGTTAGCAGCCCCCCCCCCCCTCCCCCCTCCCCGTGGGGATGCCGGGGTTTTCTGTATAAATAGTATCCCCACTTTCTGGATATTCATTGCTTTAAATTCCCACTGTCGCTGTCTTTCTCCTTTGTTCTTTGTCATTCCTGCTCTGTTCTATACATCTACTATCCTATCTTCTTTGCTAAACCTGTCACCTATCTTTTTTTTCTTAAAAACTCTTCCAAAACTCATTTGTGAATGGGTCTGTTGGGTCACCTTGGGAATATTGGACGCTTTCTGCCAAATGGTCACTAGGGCGTTCTATGGCATTATTATTGAGCAATGTAGCATTTTATATACATGTATGTGTTTTGTTGATATTTTATACTGATGTTTGTATTCTATTTTGGTTTTGTAAACGGGGGTTCGATAAAGTGACCGGCTGTTGGAGTGCCTTCAGTTTTACCACTAGGGTGGTTTCAGCAGATCTTTTATACGGATCAGGAGTGAATCCTCTTTCAACCAAGTTGTGTCTTGATTTTGTGGTCCTGATTCGGCTCTTTGCAGTCCCCTGGACCTATAAGCAATGAATAACTAACTAACTATTTGGTAAGTCTGGTAGGCAAAATGGCTACTATAGCGTCCCCTCTATATAAACGCGCACCGCTCAGTACTTCTTCCTCCTGACCCCACCCCCACCCTCCTCTTCACTCTTCCTCCTCCTTCCCGCCTTATCCTCCTAGTTCTAGCTTCAATATTTCAATCTTCCTTCACTGTGAGCCGGCTACCACCCAGTAAGGTCTTTGTGTCGGTCTTATGTCCATCTTTATTGTTTTTGCTCAGAGAGAGAGGGAGAGAGAGAGAGAGAGAGAGAGAGAGAGAGAGAGAGAGAGAGAGAGAGAGAGAGAGAGAGAGAGAGAGAGAGATACTTTCTACACAATGAAATCCTTCTTTAGCGGTGTATTACAACGGCTATGTTCATGTCGTTTGATGTGCGGCCAACACGCTAACGATTCTCTCTCTCTCTCTCTCTCTCTCTCTCTCTCTCTCTCTCTCTCTCCTATCCCGTAACTCGGAGGTCGTAGAGGCACCACAGATGATCGTTTGACCAACGTCCTCCATCTTTCTCTGTCATCAGCAGCCCTGATTGTATCGCTCAGTGTCAAACCACTCCATTCTCGAATGTTGTCCTCCCACCTCTTTTTCGGTCTCCCTCTTCTTCTACCTCCTTGCACTGTGCCTTGCAGGGTGGTCTTTGCAAGACCTGATGATCTGGTGACATCGCCATACCATCGGAGTTTCCGAAGTGTAGATTGGACACTGTCATCAGTAGAGTCCAACAAATCTATCAGTGGCAACCTGCAACAGCAAAAAAAAAAAAAAAGGTTCCATTTCATTTGCTGTTTACCAGTAGAACGCTGTCACTACTCACTGTATCAGCCAGTTTCCCTTGAAGAGTTCAGTGATTGGACGGAATGCGTTAGTTTTCTGATTTAGCCTAAGAAACAAAATCACATTACATACTATTACTAGTGAATGTGTAATTCCTTTTATTTGTCCTGCTGTAGTTAGTAAACAACTTCTTATCTGAGTGCCTTGTCTGAAGTGTCTGACTGTAGCCCTAGTAAAAAAAAAACTGTCAAAAGAAATAGCATCTACATTATGGGATTTATTAATTATTTTGTACAGCTGAATCAAATCACCTCTGCAGCGTTTGTACTTTCAAGTTCAATGATGCCATCATTGATGGCAGCTGCACCGACCTCTTTAACTAGGTTTGTAGCACATCTCTAAACACGACTCAACCCTTGACCACACGGAAAATGTACCCTTGGCTGATTATTCTGCACTAAATTCCAGGCAAAAATACGTCAATAAAAATACTTACATTTCAATGTCCTCGCTCAACTCGTCTTATCTTGCGTGGGTCCGGGTCGGCCATGATGTTAGCTTGTTGTTCAGCACCTCACAGAATGATAGTTACGCGTTTTACAATTCGTCTAAATCAGCCAAAGGATTACAGACGCTTCCAGTTATATCTGGGAACTTCTTGATTTAAAAGACTTCAAAAACTAGATAACTTGTAATTTAGAATAGCAGAGTTCTAATTTTCGAAAAAAACGGTGCGATCTCACCCTCTCGCTGACGAAAGTCCCACGTGCATGTGGCTACCACATATCTACTTTTTTGTGCATAAAAACGGAATGGGACAGAATGTTCAAAATGAAAAAAGTTAGACTCTTGACTGTGGCCAGAGCATGTAGGACAAATTTGATGAAAAGAATCCTCCCCAAACATTAGTTATTTTGATAATTAATGTTGTCGCCGTAACGGTAGCATTTACGGAAGTCTCCCTAATGGTAACAAAATTGAAGGGCATATTTCTCCAATATAATGTATCTAACAACAGTTCCAAATTGTTTGCCCGCCTTGTTCATGGGAAGGGGTTCACGATGGCGCGGTGAATAGGGGAATATCAATATAAGGGGAAAAAAAACTGTTGTCTAAACGTCGCCCTATCATCTAAGTACAGAATTTCCATATATTCCAACTCGCATTTGTAGATACTATAATAGTATAATAGGATTTGGTCCTTGTGAGGGGTTCATCTTTGGTTTCATCCCAGCTGCCGCAGACGATTCATAATGCAGAGCTGAAAAATCTATAAGTACTTTTCTGTGCGTCAAGATGAATGTGTACCTCATCAGTTGATTACAGTTATTGTTTTTAAAGGACGACCACCACCAAAACTATTAGCCCCTCTGTTTCTGAATATTCACTTAGGAGCATATTCCTTGACAGAATTACTGACAAACATGTCATCAACCAGACGGAAGTAAGCTTACACTAATGATAAAGTTCACAGGGTCACTTCCGTAATCTTCCCCTCTCTCTCCTATTTTCAAAAAAAATCTTAATCTTTTTGCCAGTATTGAAATACAGCAACAACACAAAAGTGTTTTTAAAATGATTAACCTCAGTGACCTTCGACCTTGACCTTTGAGAAAAATGCAAAAAGTATGAATGACATAAAAGGAATCTGCATGATAAACATAGAAACAACATCAGTCAAATCAAATGTAAGATACTGCACGCAACAAAAAGTGTTTGGAACAAAACAAGTGAAATATAGACTCATAGTTTGGTACTGATTTGGTCCTGATTTGGCTCGGAAGAGTCCGCTGGACCTAAAGCAATAATCTTGTATTGTATTGTATTGTTTGGTCCTGATTTGGCTCGGAAGAGTCCGCTGGACCTAAAGCAGTAATCATGTAATTTTAATGGTTCGACCGACCGACGGAGTGACCCACCACTGGCCTGCTACGGAATGATTGTCCATGGAATGAAATAACTGTACCAAATATCATCCAGATCGGTTCAGCTGTTTTAGGTATCGAGCAAATACGCTGGTACAGGATGGTGACCAATAACCCTGGCAATGTTTTTGTAAGTTTGAACAAACTGGCAGACTGAACACCTTGTTGACCTTTCGAGATATTTATTTCTCTTCTTCAGAAATGACAAACAACATAGATATATCCACACACACACGCACACACACATATAATAATAATAATAATAATAATAATAATAATAATAATAATAATAATAATAATAATAATAATAATAATAATAATAATAATAATAATGTGCTCTGTGGGTTCGGGCAAATAGAATAGACCCAACGTTTCCCGGCGTGTCGTAAGAGGCGACTAACAGGGGTGATGTTAGCACGGCATCACTGGGCGAAAGTCTTCTACACAGAAGTCACCGGCCAGGGCGGAGGAACCTCACGTTACTACAGGTTCAACGACCACGTGCTCAGGGCCAAGGCGAGCCACACTGTATTCGTGGATTTCGGCTGTGGCCAACAGCCTGGAGAGGATTGGGCCCTGCCAGGTCTTTTTTTGCCCAAGACACAACACATGATGAGGCTATCCACTAATTCCATGCCGGATCGGTCGTCGCCCGGCTACACAAGGACCGCGCCTTCCGTTGGCCACCAGGACGGAGGTGAAAAGTATGCTACTGATGGACAAATTAGCAAGATCCGCACGAGAAACAACATCGTCATAGGAACCTGGAATGTCAGGACCCTAACTGCGGAAGGAAAATTAGAAGAACTGGCCCACGAGCTGGACCACTATCGATGGAACGTTCTAGGTATCAGCGAACTGCGCTGGAAAGGCCTAGGTGAAACAACGACTGACAAAGGCCACAAGCTCTATTTCAGCGGTAGAGATGACAGGCACGAACACGGCGTTGGATTCTTGGTCCACAAGAACATTCTAGCCACTGTCATGGGTTGCCGCCCAGTCTCCAGTAGACTCATTACCATCCGTCTGAGAGCAACCCCTTTCAACATTACCATCATCCTGGCCTATGCCCCAACATCAGACTATGAAGACAGCGAAGTGGAGGATTTTTATGAAAATATACAGGCGGTCCTTGACCAAGTGCCGAAGAAGGACATAGTCATAGTGCAAGGCGACTGGAATGCCAAGGTTGGCCAAGATGCGCACCACAACTGGGGAGACACATGCGGACCCCACTGCAACAACGAGACAAATGACAGGGGTCTGAGGCTATTGGAGTTTGCCAGATACAACAATCTGGTACTGGCAAACACGCTTGGTCTCCACAAAAAATCCAGACGATGGACATGGCACAGTCCCGGCGGGGAACATCACAACCAGATCGACTACATCATGGTCGAGAAACGCTTCAGATCAAGCATCAACATTGGCAGGACACGCACTTTTCCAGGAGCAGACATTGGAAGTGACCACGATCTCGTGATGATGTCTTTCCGGCTCCATTTGAAGAGAGTAAATACAGCAAAGTGCACTAGGCTGAAGTTCGACCTGGACAAACTGCAAGACCCGGAGGTGGCAAAAATATTTCAGGCCACAATTGGAGGGAAATTTGCACCACTGCTTATTTTGGGGGCAGGCGAAGTAGATGTCAACACCATGACCAATACCTTCAACTCAGCTGTAACAGATGCCGCCACTGAGATTCTTGGCAAGCACCGACCAAAGAAGAAGCCGTGGATCACACCTGAACTTTTGGATCTGTGTGATAAACGAAGAGAGTTAAAAAAGAAAAAGAACACCTCACAGGGAGCTGATGTCTACCGAAAAATCAACAATGACATCCGAAAAGGCATGCGCACAGCAAAGGAGAACTGGATAGAAGATCAATGCCAGGAAATAGAGAACAATCTGAACAAGAACAACAGCAAGAAGGCCTACCAGACTGTGAAGCGGCTGACAAGTGTTAAACAGCCCAAAGTCTCCACTATCCAAAGCAAGTCTGGCATTTGCCTTACAGAAGAACAAGAAGTCTTGGACAGATGGACAGAGTACTGCTCTGACCTTTACAACCATACACCAAATGGAGACCCATCAGTTCTAGCATGTCCCGAGAGCAGAGAAGAAGAAGAAATCCTCCCAATTCTCCGGGAAGAAGTTGAGGCAGCAGTGCAATCGCTGAAGAAAGGGAAGTCAGCGGGAGTGGACAACATACCAGCGGAACTGCTACAAGCAGGAGGAGAAGCGATGACTGATGCTCTCACCATTATCTGCAACAAGATCTGGCAGAGTGGGGAATGGCCTACACCATGGACCCAGTCGCTTGTCATCACTCTTCCCAAAAAAGGTAACCTTCAGGAGTGTGAAAATTACCGCACCATCAGCCTCATCAGCCATCCCAGCAAGGTCCTCCTGAAAATAATACTCAACAGGTTGAAACCACAAGCTGAACAAATCATAGCTGAAGAACAAGCAGGATTCATGGCAGGGCGAAGTACCACTGAACAGATTTTCAACCTCAGAATAATCTGTGAGAAATACCTACAGCACCAACAACATTTATATCATGTGTTCATAGACTTCAAGAAGGCATTTGACCGAGTCTGGCATGCAGCTCTATGGGCAACCATGAAAGTGTACAACATCAGCCCTAAAATTATAGAAGTCATCAAAAGCCTGTATGACAAGGCTACCAGTGCAGTCCTCCATAACAGCGTCATCGGGAACTGGTTCAGAACAACAATCGGTGTGCGTCAAGGATGCCTACTCTCTCCAACACTCTTCAACATCTTTCTAGAGCGCATCATGTCAGATGCTCTTGCAGATCATGAAGGCACAGTCAGCATAGGGGGCAGAGCAATCTCCAATCTTCGTTTTGCGGATGATATTGATGGATTGGCTGGAGAGGAACAAGAACTTGAACAGCTTGTACAGAGGCTTGACACCACCTCCAGAGCTTATGGAATGGAAATAAGTGCGGAGAAGACCAAAATGATGACCAACAACACCAATGGCATCAACACAGACATCAAAATACAAGGCCAATCCCTCAACACAGTGCACAGCTTCAAATATTTAGGAGCCATTGTGTCAGACAATGGGTCTCGACAGGAAGTCCTCTCCAGGATCGCACAAACAACTGCTGCCCTGACAAGGTTGAAGCCCATTTGGAAAGACAGAACCATCAGTCTACATTCCAAAGTAAGACTGCTGCGCTCTCTGGTCATCTCCATCTTCCTATATGCTTGCGAAGCATGGACCCTCACAGCAGATCTCCAACGAAGAATACAAAGCATGGAGATGAGGTGCTACAGAAGACTTCTGTGCATTTCCTATACCCAACACATCACCAACGTTGAAGTCCGACAGACCATCACACAAGCCATTGGACAACACGATGACCTGCTCACAGTGGTGAAGAAACGGAAACTCCGATGGTATGGCCACGTCACCAGATCATCAGGCCTTGCAAAGACCATTCTGCAAGGCACAGTGCAAGGAGGTAGAAGAAGGGGGAGACCGAAAAAGAGGTGGGAGGACAACATTCGAGAATGGACTGGTTTGACACTGAGCGAAGCCATGAGGGCTGCTGAGGACAGAGAAAGATGGAGTATGCTGGTTAAGCGATCATCTGTGGTGCCCCTACGACCTTCGGGTTATGGGACAGGATAGGATAGGATAGGAATAATAATAATAATAATAATAATAATAATAATATCGGATTTTTATATAGCGGGTACTCCAGCCTATGACCAGACTCACCACGCTTTACATAGACAAATACATGCACTCGATCAAACATCGCTTTTGCTACGATACACAAAAAGACGAGCAGTAAAAGTAAAAACTATTTACAACTATGTACACAAATGACAAAAAAGACAGAAATAGAATAGCAAAAACCTATTCACAGCTATTTATATGCCCGGTTAGACCCAGGAAGGAAAACAGTATAAATATTTACAGCCGTGTATACACTTACAGAGACAAAAGAGGAGAGAATGGCAGCGGGATACAAATCAGTCTGAATAATGCAGTTTGAAGAGGTGGGTTTTGAGGGCCTTTTTGAATGCTTGTGTTGATTGTATGTTGCGGATATGGGAGGGAAGGGAATTCCACTGCTTGGGTGCGGAGTAAGCGAATGCACGTTGGCCGTATGTCTTAGTGCGGGTGACGGGAACCTTGAGTGTGCGAGTGTCAGCAGAAGATCTTAAAGTGCGTGAAGGAGAGTAGACAGACAATAGATCAGCAAGGTAGGAAGGACAAGAATCTGTGAAGAAGTTGTGACAGAGTACAGAGAGTTTGTACTCTATGCGTGCTTGCACAGGAAGCACCTTCTTTTGCTTTCCTGTCTGCCCAATCATTATTATCTAAGCCACAATGAGATGGTATCCAACAAAACTGAACATTTGTGCCATTGATAATTAAGCAATGTATAAGATATTTTATTTCATATATAATATCACCTCTGCATTTATAAATATTAGAGTCCAGACTCTGAAGAACAGATTTAGAGTCTACACATAATAAGATATTAAAAAAGGTCTTTTGTTGACTCAAGATTTTATGTAATGCCATAAGAATTGCGGTAAGTTCTGCAGTATAAATTGAACGATCTTTACCTAAATACAAGGATTCACTAATTTTTAAAGCAGGTATAACATAACCAGCCCCAGTTTGGCCTGTATCTAAAACAGAACCATCAGTATAAATTTGCAAATAAGAATAATATTTTTTATCTATATGTTCATAAGCTTCTGTTGCTAACAATAATCCATTTTCTTTTTTCCGTATAGCAGTATATTCAAAATCAAAGTTTGCTCGCTTAAATTCCCAGATTGGTATAGGCATTTGTGGTATTTTTGTAGAGATTGATTTAGGAAATAAATTTGACTCCTGTAAAAGTTCATTTGTATAAGTTGCTATTGTTTGTAAATAACTGATACCCTGTGCTCTTTTTGGATAATCTAAATCAGATCTTACTTCTAGTTCTGTGTCAGTGAAATTTTCTACAGCAGAGGCTCTAACTATATATTTAGCGCATGATAATTTTCTCCACTCATTTAATGGTAATACTCCAGCTGCGTTATAAGCATCGTCAGTTTTTGTATGTACTGGAATACCCATAACAATTTTAATTGCTTTACTGTCCATACTCTGGAGTTGTTTCAGTAAATATTTTGGTGCCGAAAAATATACCTCTTGTCCATAAGTTAATTTAGATCTGACAAGCATGCACACAAGATGAATAAGAGTTTTAGTATCACGTCCCCATTTTTGAAAGCTTATAATCTTTATTAAAGTTAAACTTTTAACGGCTTTTTCCAACAAATAATGTATATGTTTTTTCCAACTTAATTTAGATGTAAAATAAACCCCGAGAAATTTTATTTCCTGTACATATTTCAATTCTTTGATACCAATATAAAATTTGGGCAAACATTTGGGGTTAATCCCATTATTAAACAAGATCATGTTTGTTTTTTCTTCTGATAATTCCAATCCATTATCCTTCATGTAAATATCAATATTGTTCAGTTCATTTTGATATATCTTTTGAATATGTTTTATTTCATATATAGAAGTTTTCCTTTTTAAAGATACATTTACCCATATTGCAATATCGTCAGCATATTGAACTAGATGAATTTTATTACTTACAAATTGAGGTAAGTCATTTAACAAAATAGTGAATAAAAGAGGTGAAATTATAGAGCCTTGTGGTATACCCATGTTGATATTATATGTAGAAGAATAAGAGTGACCTACTTTTGGCCATTATTTTTCTTCCATGCAAAAACCCTTTAATATATTGAAAAATATTTCCAGAAAGCCCTATATTTTTTAATTTGTATAAAAGTCGAGCATGCCAAACTCGATCATAAGCCTTTTTAACGTCAAAAAATGTAGCTAATATATTTTTCCTTCTAGCGAATTGTTTCTTAATGTGTGTTGTTAATTTCACTAAATGGTCTACTGTTGATCTGCCTTTTTTAAAACCAGCCTGATTGTCTGGAATTACTTTATTTTTTTCACAATAATATGATAATCTATTCATTATAATTTTTTCCATAATTTTACCAGCATGTGATGTTAATGCAATGGGGCGATAACTTGAGGATTCGTGTCGATTTTTCCCTGTTTTTAAAAGTGGAATAATTATTGATGTTTTCCAAATATCAGGCAACACATTATTTTCCCAACATTTATTGATAATAGTGAGAAAATGCTGTATCCATTTTAAAGGCATGTGTTTTAGCAAAATGTATGATAACCCATCTGGACCAACTGCAGATTTTTTAGTGCCAAAATATTTTAAAGCATCTGTAACCTCTGTTATTGATATCCTAGAATTCATAAATAAAGAATTATCTGGATTAGGTTCTTTATAATGTTCAGAGTTTTCTTCATGTTTTCTTCTTTCGAACTCATCTCTAATTAGACTACTAGTATTGCTTGCATTTGCAAAAAGTTTTCCAAATTCTTCAGATTTCTCCTTTGGAGAAGAAAATAGTTTGTTAGTTATTTTTATGGGACACTTAGGAAGCAGAAAGCCATTTTTCATTTCTTTAACTTTTTTCCAAACATTATTGACATTACATGTATTTGATATTTCTTTATTACAAAAATCTTCCCAATACTGTTTCTTTGCTGATGCTATAATTTTATTACAATTAATTTTTGCACATTTCATGTGCCTATGTGCGGAAACAGATCTACATTTTATCCAATTCTTAAATGTATTCTTTTTTTCCTTAACTGCATCTGCACATGCTTGATTCCACCAAATATTACCACTGTGTTTTTTCTTTACAGAATTTCTCTTAATAGGTATAGACTTATTAGCTGCAGACAATATTGTTTTTGTAAAACCTGTACAAATTTCATTAATATCTTCATTTTGTAGAAAGTCATCCTCAGAGTACAATAAATGCATTTGATACTGATTCCAATCTGCACGGGTATAAATATATTTTGGTATAATATCATCTTCTATTTGTACCTCTGGCTTTTCATTTATTACAGTTACAACTGGAAGATGGTCACTACCTAATGAATCAGAGTCCACTTCCCATATACAGTCTATTGCCAAATCAGGCGATACAAACGTTAGATCAATGGCAGAAGGTTGGTGGGTTGCTATGTCAGGAATCCTTGTTATTTTACCATCATTTAACAATATAAGACCAGAAGTAATGATATTTTCAATAAAACGAGTATTTGTATTATAATTACATCCTTTATCCCAAAGTGTTGAATGAGCATTGAAATCACCAACTATAATCCAATTTTCATTTATATCAATTGATTGTAACCATTCAGTATTAAAATCATCTGGTCCTAATGGATAATAAACAGACGTGATATTAACATACATTTGATCATGTATTTTTACTTTCACGGCTACTGAATACACATCATTTAAATCTTTTGGAATGGGAGACTTGCTTGTGACGTAATCCAAATCTTTCCTAATGTATATCGCAACGCTAACTTTTGTATTCTGTTTACTAAATGGTGTTATCGGCGGAAAAAAGTAGCCTTCGATCTTAGGAAGTTTCTTCCTTTTTACATTCAATGACTGCAGTGCAAGAACATGATGTTGGTTTGTTACTACATATTGTTGTAAAGAGTGTACATTTGTGGATATAGATCTGCAATTCCACTGAACAATACTAAATTTATCATCAATCATAAATTTAAGATTGTTTTTTTTTTAAATGAATGTTGTTCAATTATGACAAAATATTTCTGAACATCAGTGACATTAACTTCATTCCTTTTTGATTCAGATGAATGCAGTCTCTGTAAAAGGAACGGTTTGTAGCCCCCGTTTTTGTGAGAAAGGATACACTGTTGTCCACAAAGTGTACATTTTCTTTGACACATGCTGCTCTCAGTGCAGCGTTGGAGGCATCAACCTTCTTTCTCAACTGACCTCTTGACACCTTGACCTTTCAACACAGCGTTAGCCATATTGACATCCCCTTATCAACAAAAGAAATTTATAGTATAATAGAAAAGAAAATAAAAAATAAGTTTCCTTTAAAAATAATATACAGTGATAATTCACAGTATCCTCGAACAATAACCTCTTTAGCACATCGTCTTGCTTTAAATTCTTGGAGGACAAAATATTGCAAGGATATTGTTTGCATTTGCAATGAAAATTTAACTATAAATCATATAATTCATGACTGCAGTGTAATAACACAATATATTCCACAGAACATTCATAATGTTCAAAATAAAAATAGTAAATATTGGATAACCATCGCTAAATCTATAATTTATAGTCCTGTATGACATTTGTTATAAAAATTGCAAGTTTATTCTGATTAGTTCGTATATGACAATCTCACAAAATTGACTTTTCTGTACATGAACATTTCGCAAGTTTGACATGTTCCATAGTAATTTGATTGTATGTTATTTTTTTAAAGAGTTTTAAAATATTGTTTGAATACTTAATTTTTATTTAATTTTATTTCATGTTATGTTACTGTACCATTTTGTTTAAATGTTATTTCCTTTCCCCCATCCATGTAGCGCATATCCTTTTCCCCCACCTTCCTTTTATTTTCTTGTCTAAAATCACTTCGGTGAATAGACGTTAAATGAAATAAACAAACAAAATAAACAAACAAGCACAGGAAGCCAGTGAAGGGAATGTAGTAGAGGTGTGATGTAATCGCGTTTCTTTGCTCGAAATACTAGTCTAGCTGCTGAGTTCTGAACCTTTTGTAGTTTGTCAATGATGTGTTTTGGGGAGCAAGCGAGGAGAGAGTTGCAACAGTCAAGACGAAAAAGGACGAGAGGGCAGACTAGGGTTTTGGTGGCAGTGACTGTTAGATAGTGGCGAAAGGAGCTGATTTGGCGTATGGCCATGTATGCAGAGCGACAGACGTTGGAGATGTGGTTGTTGAGGGACAGGTCATCGAGAGAATGTAGCCGAGATTTCTCGCTGAGGATGAGAACTGAATGTTTGTTGTCCCTACTGTAAGCGATGTTGGGAGGGACGAGAGTGAGGAGGAGGTGTTGTGCTTGTGAATGAGGAGGGCTTCGGTTTTATCGTCATTAAGCTTAAGCTTGTTGAGTGTCATCCATGACTTAATGTCTGTGATGCAGTTCTCCAAAGTCTGAACAGTGGAATTAATGAGAGAGGGAGCAGTGGATTTATAAAGTTGTGTGTCATCTGCAAATGACTGACTCTCAACAGCTTGCTTTCCGAGCAGGAGAAGCAGTGGCTTGGTGTACAGAGTGAATAACACCGGCCCTAAAACGGAACCCTGAGGCACGCCGCACACCAAGTCTGCTATGCTGGAGAAACAGCCATCGACAGTGACTGCTCGTGATCTGTCAGAAAGATATGAGTGGAACCAAGCCAGGACCGAGCCAGAGATTCCAAAGTAGTGTTGAAGAGTGTTAAAGAGAATGTGGTGGTCGACTGTGTCAAAGGCGGCTGAGAGGTCTAATAAGGTGAGAATGGAGACGTTACTATATATATATATATATATATATATATATATATATATATATATATATATATATATATATATATATATATATATATATATATATATATATATATATATATATATATATATATATATATATATATATATAAATTGTTTTCATCTGTCAGATACATGTCAAGTGTCAAGCTTGCTTAACATGTTTCCCGGCATTAGCCAAGACATTACATCTACACAATTCCTCAGTCTTTCAATAATAATTATTGCTGTTTAAATAGCTTAGCGATTGTATGTTGTCAAGCTATTTTCAGTTGTTTCATTATTGTGCATGTTGTCATGTAATGTAAGGAAACGCTTTTCTCTTCATTTTGATAGCTTCCTGACTCTCAATATTCCACCAGCTTCCTGACTCTCAATATTCCACCAGCTTCCTGACTCTCAGTATTCCACCAGCTTCCTCACTCTCAGTATTCCACCAGCTTCATCACTCTCAATATTCCACCAGCTTCCTGACTCTCAGTATTCCACCAGCTTCCTCACTCTCAATATTCCACCAACTTCCTCACTCTCAGCATTCCACCAGCTTTCTCACTCTCAGTAGTCCACCAGCTTCCTCACTCTCAGCATTCCACCAGCTCCCTCATTTTCAGTATTCCACCGGCTTCCTCACTCTCAGCATTCCACCAGCTTCCTCACTCTCAGCATTCCACCAGCTTCCTCACTCTCAGCATTCCACCAGCTTCCTCACTCTCAGTATTTCACCTGGCATTCTCTTCTCCATGGTGCGCTCTACAATACCTGACCAAACAGCTCCCCGTGGGCTCTGTCCCAGTGAAGGAGGAGCGCCTGCTTCGTCATCTTCTGTAAATGGGGTTTTAGTTATAAACATAGGAATGGGCAGACGGCCTGGTGACAAAGGGTCATTCGCCACAGACCACTGTCAAGAACTAGCTAAACCCCAAGACACAAAACTAAGGTCTATAGCAGATGGTGAGTGTTGGAGTCTACCCGGCAGTCTAGTAAAAGACCCATCATTTCAGTAAAACGAAATCGGAGTTAGTAATCTAAGAGTTTCAAGCGGTAGAGAATGATGACAATATCTATTTTTATGAGCCACCTCTTCAGTTGAAATGAAGTTCGGATTTTCGCAGATGATACTAAGGTTTATACTGAAGTCGGTGACTCTCAGAAAATTGTAAAATGAAGCTCCAGGAAAGCATTGGTAGGTTGGTAAAGGGGCCAGATAAGTGGCTTCTCCCTCTTAATGGTCAAAAATGCAAAGTTTTGCACTTGGGAAGAAATAACCCTCTGCATAACTATCATATCAAAGAAGGTTATGGGAGGTGAAAGCTGGACTCAACTTCAGTCGAAAGGGATCTTGGTGTCCTAGACAATGATTTGAACTTTGAGGCTCATGTGGATGAAAAAGTCGAAAATGGCAGTGAGTTATCAGGACTACAAACAAATCAAGGGATAAAATGGTCCCATTACATAAAGCTTTACGTTGCCCAAGTTTACAATATGGTAATTCCGTATAGTGTCCCCATGTAAGAGGTCTCCTGGAGCTGATTAAAGGGCTTCAGAGACGCTTCACTAAGAAATTAGCAGGAATTAATGATCTTGAATATTGTGAACGATTGAGGTCTCTTGGATTTCTTAGTCTGGAATACCGACGTTTGAATGGGAATATAATTGAGGTTTTTATTGATTGATTGATTGATTTATTGTTGCTTTAGGTCCAGCGGACTCTTCCGAGCCAAATCAGGACCGGACAACCCCCGATCCGCATAAAAGATCTGCTGAAACAACCCCAGTGGGAAAATTGAATGCCCTTTACCGGCCAGTCACTTTACAATAAAGACATCCCACGCGGGGGACGGCTGAGGGTTGACCTCAACTACGCGAACCCCCGGTTACAAAAACAAAATAGAATACAAACATCATTATAAATCATCAACAAAACACATACATATAAAATGCCTATAGTGCTAAATAGTACAATCATAGGAAGCCCTAGTGACCACCCGGCAGAAAGCGTCCAACACTCCCAAGCTGATCCAACAGACCTCATACACAAACAAGGAGTCTTGTCCAGGAAGAGTTTTCAAGAAAAAAGGTAGGTCATTGATCTAGCGAAGAAGAAGATAGTATAGCAGAGTGAAGAACAGAGCAGGAATAGGAAAGAGTAAATGAGGAAGACAGCGACAGTGGGAATTTAAAGCACTAAATTTCCATAAAGTGGGGATACTATTTATACTGAAAACCCCCGGCACTCCAACGGGGGTACTGTTGCCGCAGTGAATCTGTCTTGCCTATAAAGGAAAGACAGGTTTTCAACTGTGGCTTTCACTGTTCCCTTTATAGGTTTGAACAATCTACAGTGGCAAGATTGCTCATGACCCCAAGGGGTAATTGAGGTTTTTAAGATTGTGCACGAGCTGTATGACGAGGTAAGGAACTTGTTTGTATATTCATGGAATTGAAACGTTTAACAACTGTTAGCAAACTCGTGTGAAGTTTGTATGAATCTTCTGGTACCAGTGCGATATTACATGCATAAAGGGAAAATAAGGCACGAGGTTTATGACAGGGTGGTACATTATCAGTAGGGTGTGACGTAATTATCAGTGGAGTGTGACCTAATTATCAGTGGAGTGTGACGTAATTATCAATGGAGTGTGACGTAATTATCAGTGGAGCAAGTTAAGCGTCAAGTCAAAAAATCTTTATTACAAAAATGTTAAACCATAGGGGCACATGGACTTTTGAATGAATAAAACTTATAATAAACTGATTAAACAAAAAAACCACGCACACACAATACAAGCATTTAGTGATTGGAAGCAAGCTCACATACACTTATGCAATAAAGGGTGAAGGGCTACCCTTACCCTACCCTTTAGCCGACTTAGCAGCAAGATGGTAAACCACTTCAACTTCCGCATTCTCATTTCTGTGGCGTTGTATTTTGTTTGGTGACCAATGGACAGGTGACGTCATCAGCTACCTTCGCCCTAATCAAACATGGCGGGTCTAGCGTTACCATTGGCAACAAAGAATGTATGAGCTGCCCTCTATAGTGAGGCGCCTGCGTTAAAGAACGAACCATAATGGGAAATGTAGTGTCTATTGCTAAATGTCTTCACATTCATAACTCTGCCTGCTTCACCTCCTTCTGGTTAGTGGCAGAAGGCCCTATATGAAGACTGTTAGGCGATACAAGGAGCATCGTCCCCTACACGCTTATGAGTCCGGGGGACAGAAATCTATCTAACAACAAGGTGCAGTGCTGTTCGTCTTGCTCGCAACATTATCCAAGCTTGAGGACACTTGTGTCTCAAACTAGCCACGTGTATTCGCACGCTCGTTTCAAGTCATTACATTTTTTTTTTTTTTAGGGGATTAGGCCTCCCCTCTCTCTCTCTCTCTCTCTCTCTCTCTCTCTCTCTCTCTCTCTCTCTCTCTCTCTCTCTCTCTCTCTCCCAAACAAACAAACAAAAAAAAAAAGAAAAAAAAAGAGAATGTTTACGGTAACATAGGAACAACTATAGAGTCGATCGGTAGGTTTTATTTTTTTCTCATCCTTTTTCACCTTAGGTGCGATTTCTTTGGCTATTTTTTTTTCATTTTTTTTTCAAGACGTTCCTCGCAAAAATGTAGGGTCTGGCCACAAAATTAGGGTAGGACTGGATATCGCAAACAGATTTTTTTTTTGGGGGGGGAGAAGTTGGGGGGAGGGTGGTGGGGTGGAGGTGGGGTTTAGAGTTAGAATGGACTATTATACAATACTTTACAACTAATTGCATTATATATTATTACATCCAATTTTGAGCAGAGAGAGAGAGACAAAATAAGAAGAAGAAAAAGAATAAAAAGAAGAAAGAAACAAAGAAACAGGCAACTACATGTAGCCGTGCTGGCTACGAGTATTTCTGACCATACGATATGTAGGCCTAACTTTGTTCTCTGTTATGTTTAAACTAACTGTATGAAATAACTTGATATACATTTTTCAGATTTTTTAAAGCATATAACCATTAGACGCAGCGTTAAATTCTCTATTAGAATATATAAACTTTATTTGTGATTTATGTAGCAATTTTGAATTAGAGCGCGATGTTTAGGATAGCGCGATGCATATCATGTTGATAAAGACACCGCGCTGTTGTATGCTCAGCTGCCTCTGAAGTCGGTTTCGCCGGTTGTAACGGATCTTCCCGCTCACCTACAAAACATGATAAGATTATAAATTGTAAATGATGCTAGTGTAGCAAAGATTCTCCACTGTAACACCTTAGTGTGATATTTTCAGATGTCTTAGTTCATTCTCTAATAATAGATACTTAAATTATATATTAGTTTCATAGGGACATACACATCGAAAGGGAAACAGTGAAAAGCTGTCAGAAGGCTCTAGATGTAATTGTTGTTTGTGTTAGTTGTTTTCTAGTTTGGTTCGCCATAGTCGGAACCCATAACAGTAACCATGCCA
>CM072523.1:59687631-59785131 GCA_036898135.1 Oncomelania hupensis | reverse complement strand
AAAAGAATTTATTTTAACAAAATGAAACTGATAAATCATCCTAAAATGTATCAACTCTGTTAGAAAAACGAAACTTCCGCAGATTAGTATTGCAATGCTGTACAAAGATTTTCCCCTTCGAGTTTCGAGTTCTGTCTTGGAAAGAATATAAATACTAAGACCTCTCAGGCAATTTTCTGTTTTTTATCGAACAATAAATTTATAATGTCTTTTCTTGTATCTTTTATTGGTCGTCAACAACAACAAAAACAATAATGGCCGAAACAGCGATTGAAGACGCAAAGTACATGAAATTAAATTACATAATGACACTACATAACATAATGACAGTATGTTACATAATGACACTATATAACATAATGACAATATATTACATATTGACACTATATATATATATCTTTATATCTATCTATCTATATATATCTATATCTATCTATCTATATATATATATATCTCTCTATATATATATCCTATCCTGTCCCGTAACCCGGAGGTCGAAGGGGCACCACAGATGATCGTTTAACCAGCATACTCCATCTTTCTCTGTCCTCAGCAGCCCTGATGGCTTCGCTCAGTGTCAAACCAGTCCATTCTCGAATGTTGTCCTCCCACCTCTTTTTCGGTCTCCCTCTTCTTCTATCTTCTTATAGATATATAATGAAGAAATGTTCACAAGTGTTAGAAAACACAGAGATCAAAGAACATTTAATTAAGTCGTGCGGTTTGAGGGTTACTTGAATCAAGGGAACTAACAGTAAGCTGGCTGACTCGCTCGTCTCCCTTTCATCTGATAGTGCAATAAGCCCGTATATCTGGCACTCGCTCTCTCGTTTGTATGGAAAGACGCAAAGAGAATCAGTCCGTGATCTACAAAACGTGTTCAATGTCAGTTATACATTACAACATTTTTTTAAATCAAGGAATTGTTAAGTCTAGACCCGTGCATTGCTACGTACAGCGAGCGTCACTGGCTGAATAGCTTTTTCCTTTGGTGAGATTTCTTGGTTGGGTTTCTTCGTTTACAACTCCGGCAACAAACTGTGATATTAAGGACCTGACATCAGCAATATTAGTATCACAGATCCTTTTTCAAATTCACAGTGAGTGTTGCCCCACCATAACACTAACATCAACAGCCCCAATTCCAATGCTTTGTTTTCTTTTGCCACAAAGGGGTTTACCGTAAAGTTGGCATTGTTATTGAATTATAAATAATAAGAGGGGTTTAACCTAAAGTTGGCGTTACATTACATAATTGTTGCTTTAGGTCCAGCGGACTCTTCCGAGCCAAATCAGGACCGGACAACCCCCAATCCGCATAAAATATCTGCTGAAACAACCCTAGTGGAAAAACTGAATGCCCTCCACCAGCCAGTCACTTTACAATAAAGACTTCCCACGCAGGGGACGCTGAGGCTGTACTCTAATTTACCGAACCACCGTTTACAAAAACAAAATAGAATACAAACATCATTATAAATTATCAACAAAACATATACATATAAAATGCCTACATTGCTAAATAATAACATCATAGGAAGCCCTAGTGACTACCTGGCACAAAGCGTCCAATATTCCCAAGCTGATCCAACAGACCTCATACACAAACAAGGAGTCTTGTCCCGGAAGAGTTTTCAAGAAAAAAGGTAGGTGACCGGTCTAGCGAAGAAGAAGATAGTATAGCAGATTGATAGAACAGAGCAGGACTGAGAAAGAGCAAATGAGAAAGCCAGCGACAGTGGGAATTTATAGCACTAAATTTCCAGATAGTGGGGATACTATTTATACTGAAACCCCCGGCAACCCAACGGGGGTCCTAAAGTTGGCATTGTTATTGAATTATAAATGATAAGACGGGTTTACCCTAAAGTTTGCATTGTTATTGAATTACAAATAGCAAGAGGGGTTTACCCTAAAGTTGGCATTGTTATTGAATTACAAGTAACAAGATGGGTTTACCCTAAAGTTGGCATTGTTATTGAATTACAAATAACAAGAGGGGTTTATCCTAAAGTTGGCATTGTTATTGAATTACAAGTAACAAGATGGGTTTACCCTAAAGTTGGCATTGTTATTGAATTCCAAATAATAAGATGGGTTTATTCTAAAGTTGGCATTGTTATTGAATTACAAATAATAAGAGGGATTTACCCTAAAGTTGGCATTGTTATTGAATTACAAGTAACAAGATGGGTTTACCCTAAAGTTGGCATTGTTATTGAATTACAAGTAACAAGATGGGTTTACCCTAAAGTTGGCATTGTTATTGAATTACAAATAACAAGATGGGTTTACCCTAAAGTTGGCATTGTTATTGAATTACAAATAACAAGATGGGTTTACCCTAAAGTTGGCATTGTTATTGAATTACAAATAACAAGAGGGGTTTATCCTAAAGTTGGCATTGTTATTGAATTACAAGTAACAAGATGGGTTTACCCTAAAGTTGGCATTGTTATTGAATTACAAATAACAAGATGGGTTTACCCTAAAGTTGGCATTGTTATTGAATTACAAATAACAAGATGGGTTTACCCTAAAGTTGGCATTGTTATTGAATTACAAATAACAAGAGGGGTTTATCCTAAAGTTGGCATTGTTATTGAATTACAAGTAACAAGATGGGTTTACCCTAAAGTTGGCATTGTTATTGAATTACAAATAATAAGATGGATTTACTCTAAATATGGCATTGTTATTGAATTACAAATAATAAGATGGATTTACTCTAAAGTTGGCGTTCTTATTGAATTATTATTAATAAGATGGGTTTACCGCAATGTTGGCATTGTTATTGAATTACAAATAATAAGAGGGGTTTGTCCTAAAGTTAGAAATGTTATTGAAGTACAAATATCAAGAGGGGTTTACCATAAAGTTGGCATTGTTATTGAATTACAAGTAACAAGATGGGGTTTACTATAATGTTGCCATTGTTATTGAATTACAAATAAGACAGGTATACCTCAAAGTTGGCATTGTTATTGAATTACAAGTAATAAGATGGGTATATCCTAAAGTTGGCATTGTTATTGAATTAAAAATATTAAGATGGGTATATCCTAAAATTGGCATTGCTATTGATTTACAAATAAGACGGGTTTATCCTAAAGTTGGCATTGTTATTGGATTACAAGTAATAAGAGTGGTTTATCCTAAAGGTGGCATCATCATTGAATTACAAATAATAAGAGGGGTTTACCTCAAAGTTGGCATTGTTATTGAATTAAAAATAATAAAATGGGGTTTACCATAAAGTTGGCATTGTTATTGAATTACAAATAAGACGGGTTTATCGTAAAGTTGGCATTGTTATTGAATTACAAATAATAAGAGGGATTTACCCTAATGTTGGCATTGTTGTTGAATTACAAATAATAAGATGGATTTACTCTAGAGTTGGCATTGTTATTGAATTACAAATAACAAGAGGATGTTATCCTAAAGTTTTCATTGTTATTGAATTACAAATATTAAGATGAGTTTATTCTAAAGTTGGCATTGTTATTGAATTACAAATAATAAGATGGGTTTACCCTAAATTTGTCATTGTTATTGAATTACAAAAAAAATAAGATAGGTTTATCCTAAAGTTGGCATTGTTATTGAATTACAAATAATAAGAGGGATTTACTTTAAAGTTGGCATTGTTATTGAATTACAAATAATAAGGTGGGTTTACCCTAAAGTTGGCATTGTTATTGAATTACACATAATAAGAGGGGTTTACCGTAAAGTTGTTATTGTTATTGAATTACAAATAAAATGGGGTTACCTCAAAGTTGACATTGTTATTGAATTACAAATAATACGATCGGTTTATCCTAAAGTTGGCATTGTTATTGAATTAAGATGGGTTTACCCTAAAGTTGGCATTGTTACTGAATTAAGATGGGTTTACCCTGAAGTTGGCATAGTTAATGAATTACAAATAATAAGTGGGGTTTCCCCTAATGCTGGACTTTTCTCAAAACAACTGCTAAAGTTCGAATGTTCAATTTCTGTTCAGTTATGGAGTAATTTTCCTCGCGTAACGGTACACCCATACCGTTGTCTTGTGATTTTTGACACTACTTCTGAATGACCCACGTGGCTTAAACAGTGTGTCTTTGGTGTCTCCAGTAGGGTCTAATGTATCAGCCTAACACCAAATAATTTATCGAGCAGATTTATTATGGGTTCTGCCTCGTGCCGCCTTTGCTATATGCTATTGTTGGCGCAAGAACGGTGGCTTTGCTATATGCTATTGTTGGCTTCGTTATATGCTATTGTTGGCTTGCTATATGCTATTGTTGGCTTGCTATATGTTATTGTTGGCTTTGTTATATGCTATTGTTGGCTTGCTATATGCTATTGTTAGCTTTGCTATATGTTATTGTTGGCTTTGTAATATGTTATTGTTGGCTTGCTATATGTTATTGTTGGCTTGCTATATGCTATTGTTGGCTTTGTTATATGTTATTGTTAGCTTTGTTATATGTTATTGTTAGCTTTGATATATGCTATTGTTGGCTTTGTTATATGTTATTGTTAGCTTTGCTATATGTTATTGTTGGCTTTGTAATATGTTTTTGTTAGCTTGCTATATGCTATTGTTGGCTTTGTTATATGCTATTGTTAGCTTTGCTATATGTTATTGTTGGCTTTGTAATATGTTTTTGTTAGCTTGCTATATGCTATTGTTGGCTTGCTATATGCTATTGTTGGCTTTGTTATATGCTATTGTTGGCTTTGTTATATGTTATTGTTAGCTTTGTTATATCCTATTGTTGGCTTTTGTTATATGCTATTGTTGGCTTTGTTATATGCTATTGTTGGCTTTGTTATATGTTATTGTTGGCTTTGTAATATGTTATTGTTGGCTTTGTTATATGCTATTGTTGGCTTTGTTATATGCTATTGTTGGCTTTGATATATGCTATTGTTGGCTTTGTTATATGTTATTGTTGACTTTGTTATATGCTATTGTTGGCTTTGTTATATGCTATTGTTGGCTTTGATATATGCTATTGTTGGCTTTGTTATATGTTATTGTTGGCTTTGTTAGATTCAGATTCAGATTCAGAAAACTTTATTATCTCCAAGGAGAAATTCTAACATGGATTTGCTGTCAGCAAAAGGTAATAAAATGTAACAATACTATAAACATGTAAACATGTACGTGTAATCACGCTTATGTACATATTAACAAGAACATTTCCGACACATTGTAAAACTTAAAATACATATCACACTACATGTCCTTATTGCACTTCAACATAAATAAATAAAACACCTACCCACAAACACACACACCCACACACACACAATCTACACACACATGGGTTAGACATGAGATTATAAAATTATAAACGTTA
The DNA here is from genome assembly GCA_036898135.1 of Oncomelania hupensis. Classification (NCBI taxonomy): domain Eukaryota; kingdom Metazoa; phylum Mollusca; class Gastropoda; order Littorinimorpha; family Pomatiopsidae; genus Oncomelania; species Oncomelania hupensis. The sequence goes on along the minus strand of CM072523.1, from coordinate 59,779,774 downwards.
TAAAGCATCTTAAGAAAAATATACAATCATCAAACTCTGCGTATCATTTTAGCACTGACAATCACAGATTTTAAAACTTATGCATTAGTTAACTAGATACATACTGAATAGTTGAAGAATTGCTGCAAATATTATAAAATTCATCTCTAGTACTCCCATAAACCACTCGCACCCAACTCATTCAGTCAACACTTATTAAGAATTTGTACTGATTTGGGTATAAAACTGTTCTTAGCTCTAACTGTAGAAACATTTGGCACTCTGAAACGGCGACCAGAAGGAAGGAGCTGGTAGTGCTGGGCTAGGATGTGAGTGGAGTCTCTTACAATCATGCTCGCTTTCTTTCTTACTTGCCTTTCGTACAACACACACAAACTTTCCTGCTTTTCACCCACCACTTTCCCACACACCTTCACAATTCTATCCAACACATTCTTACTCTTCACACTGAGACCTCCAAACCAGCAAAGAAAACCAAAGGTCAGCACCGATTGAATAAAACATCTGTAAAAGTTACATAAAACAGACTTGTTGACTTTCAGAGAGCGCAATTTTTGGAGGCAATATATTCTTGACTGACATTTCTTATGGATGGAAGTAGTGTTGGAATCAAAGGTAAGCTTATTGTCAAGTATTGTTCCCAGATATTTGTATTCCAAGACTCTTTCCACCTTTTCTCCATCAATCACTAAGTCAGGCACAGCAGATGGGTTTTTTCTAAAATCAATAATCAGTTCTTTAGTTTTCTTCACATTTATATTTAAAAAATTCTCTTTGCACCATGCAATAAACCTTTGCACTTCCTTTAGATAAACAGTTGCAGAGTTGGAGAGGTCTTGAAGGGCAGAGTCATCTGAGTACTTAATGAGAGGTGTATTTTCAGAGCCTGTGCAATCGTTGGTGTACAGAGTAAACAGAACAGGAGATAGTACAGTGCCCTGAGGGGAGCCAGTTGATGTAGTTCGAGTAGAGGAGAGAGCTCGCTGGAAGCAGACTGACTGAGATCTATGAACTAGAAAGCTGACTATCCACAGGATAAGCCTGGGATTGACATCAAGGGCCAGAAGTTTGAGCGCCATGAGATGAGGTTGTATCGTATTAAAAGCAGAAGAAAAATTTAGTTATATGCTATTGTTGGCTTTGATATATGTTATTGTTGGCTTTGTTATATGTTATTGTTGGCTTTGTTATATGCTATTGTTGGCTTTGATATATGTTATTGTTGGCTTTGTAATATGTTATTGTTGGCTTTGTTATATGCTATTGTTGGCTTTGATATATGCTATTATTGGCTTTGTTATATGTTATTGTTGGCTTTGTTATGTGTTATTGTTGGCTTTGTTATATGCTATTGTTGGCTTTGTTATATGCTATTATTGGCTTTGTTATATGCTATTGTTGGCTTTGTTATATGCTATTATTGGCTTTGTTATATGCTATTGTTGGCTTTGTTATATGTTATTGTTGGCTTTGATATATGCTATTGTTGGCTTTGTTATATGCTATTGCTGGCTTTGATATATGCTATTGTTGGCTTTGTTATATGCTATTGTTGGCTTTGATATATGCTATTGTTGGCTTTGGTATATGCTATTGTTGGCTTTGATATATGCTATTGTTGGCTTTGATATATGCTATTGTTGGCTTTGATATATGCTATTGTTGGCTTTGATATATGCTATTGTTGGCTTTGATATATGCTATTGTTGGCGCAAGAACGGGTGACTATCCCTTGCCGTAATAGGCACACAGCTACAGAATTTATTGCTTGGAACAAATGACAATACTTTCGAAAGAGGATTTTTTTCAGTGGTGCAACACTCACTGTGAATGTTAAACTGGTCTGTTAAGAGGGCGTGGTCAACGTGGGTCACTTTAAATCACACACACACTCACGCACACACATAAGCACACTCTCGCACACGCACACACACGCACACAGGCACACGCACACACACAAAGTTCTTTCCAAAGCACGGTTTTTATTTAATAGCAAAAATTAATAAATTTATTAAATGCGTTCTGATCTAAAATAACACAATGCATACGTGTGGGTATAATTATATACTTGAAACGACTGTGGTGTACTTGGTTCTTGTGCCTGTGCTTCTGCTCGCTTCTTGACTATGTTAAGAGCTTCATAGAAGAAGATTCCTCGAAACACCTGTGGAAACTCATAAAGACGAAAAAAGCAGACTCAAATGGCATAGCACCTTTAAGAAAAAATGGCCTCACATACAGTGAAAGCAAAGAGAAAGCAGACATCCTTAACGAACAGTTCTGCCAAAGAGCATAGATTAATAAGAGGGTGAACTTCAAGGGGTAATGAGAGCCGGCAGTGAGAGTTATCTGTTCTTGACGGCTTGTTAAAAATGGCCCGCGGTAGAAAGCCAAACGGAGATCGTGTGAAACGCGGCGGCGATTTTTGCACTGCTATTGGTTGCTCTAATGCCAGATACAAGAAAAGTTGTGTTGGCAAGTCCTTTTTCAAGTATCCAAAAGACGAGGAAAGGTCAGTTGAAATCAAAAAAAGAATTTTTTGCTTATTTGAGTAGACTAGTAAAGTAGTATGTCTTCTTGTTCTTGTTCAGTTGTTGATGTGAAAATGACAATCTCACAACGGATGGTCATCATCAAATTAATATATTCTGATTATTCGATCCCTCCGCTAGAATAAAACGTACAACAAAAAGAAACCACTGATTAACATGCCTGTTTTTGATTATTTTTCTGTAATCATAGTGCAACGCTCACTGTAGATCTAGCTCTTCCGTTGTTGCTACAAAGTTTCCTGATCTAAATTATAACTTAGTAGGCTGTACACAATTAGGCCTACTTGAATTACTAACCCACTTCAATCAAGCCTTAACGGTCAACTAATTAAGACAGAAAGATGTAAGATTAGGATTATTCTGATTTAAAATTTTTGTTTTTTTTTTTAATTCCAGAGCATACATTTAGTAATTAATTTTTTATTGTGTTGGCCACTTTTCACAAGTCGCTAGGGATGCTTGCACTCTTTGTCTTGTCTGCCGATGAAGATGAATTTATTATTATTCTCGTTGTTGATGTTGTTGTCGCTGTCTGTATGCTTTATTCAAATAGTTACTTTTAATTGTTACCCATTTTATTGCTAAATATTTTATTATATTCTGTTGTGACTAAACACACGCATGTTTGTTTATTATGCAGTCAATTTGGTTTATCAAAACTGTCATTTAGTTGTTTAAGTATATGAGATATGTCATAGGCCACTTGCTCTCTGAAATTGTATTGTTATGTAATTTTATATTTTTATTGCGAACTGTATAATAAAACTCCAAATAGCTCAATGTAACATTAGCCTAATTGTAACTTTGCATGTCACAGCTTTTTCCCTAAGTGGTAATTGTTTTTAGAGCTGTTATTATCTCGATGTTGATATTATTTTAAATCTCATATTAACCCATTGTTCCAATTGACAACTGATGCACATGGTTGCAGAACAGTTATGACAGAAATGAAGACTATTTGCACCTGTATCAAGTGAATGAGGGTTGAGACTGCTAGAAGAGAGATTGGGAAGGAGGAGAGAAAGCTGTTTTATTATTATACATGTAGTTTTGTGATGACATGCTTGATTTGATACTAATCAGCGTGTATGTGGGTGGGTGTGTGTGTGTATATGTGTTGATTTTTATTTTTTATATCCGAGATGTGAACGTCATTGTCGTAATTTTAACTAATTTATGTATTAACATTATTCAATTTTATTGTAGATGGACAATGCACACAATATTCCGTGTGAATGTTTATGAGGACAGTAAAAGATTTGCATGTTTTACTGCTTGATGACTTTTGCCATTTTATTTTTTTTCCTTTATTGGTATAGTCTGTATTTCTGTGTCAGTGAGCACACATTGACTTCTAATATGTGCAGACTATTGTTTTATGCTTTAAAGCACTGAAAAATGTTGTAATAAAAAATAAACATCAAGTTTTTCTTTAAATCTTGTTTGCCATGTCAAGTATCTCTTTCTTTACTTTTAATAAAAATGTCCTTACAAGCATGCATTATAAACTGCAATCAGATTATAATGATAACCATCATCACCATCATCATAATATACGGAAGAGAAACAATATACTAATACAGCTAGTAATAATACTAGGAGAAAATTACATTATAACAAACAATACAGCTAGTAATAATAATAAGAGAAAATTACATTATAACAAACAGTACAGCTAGTAATAATAATAAGAGAAAATTACATTTTAACAAACAGTACAGCTAGTAATAATAATAAGAGAAAATTACATTATAACAAACAGTACAGCTAGTAATAATAATAATAATAAGAGGATGTTACATTATAACAAACAGTACAGCTAGTAATAATAATAAGAGAAAGTTACATTATAACAAACAGTACAGCTAGTAATACTAATAAGAGAAAGTTACATTATAACAAACAGTACAGCTAGTAATAATAATAAGAGAAAATTACATTAAAAACAAACAGTACAGCTAGTAATAATAATAAGAGAAAGTTACATTATAACAAACAGTACAGCTAGTAGTAATAATAGGAAAAAATTACATTATAACAAACATTACAGCTAGTAATAATAATAGGAGAAAAATATATAAGCCTATTGTTACTAACAAAGAAATCAATAAAAAATAATAGGGGGGGGGGATAAAAAAATATACAAAATATTGTTATTTTCTGATGAATGTTAGTATATTTCATGAAAATACTGTCCAGCAAAATTTCCCCTACAAAGAAATGCAAAAAGTACGTAAAAAAAGAATAAAAACAAAAATACAAACACAATGTTGAACTGCTTATAGCCCACTTTGAGCAAGTTGACAGGGGAGGTAATCGTGTATCTCGTGTCTCGCAATTTTGCTATACAAGTCAGCTCAGTTCTCCCTCTTATAATCTATGCTCTTTGGTTCTGCTCAGTATTTACGCAGGAAGATCTTGACAACCTACCAGATCTTGGCAACAGCCCCTACCCCGATATGCCCGACATCAACATCTCTCTCATCGGAGTGGAGAAGCTGCTGCAGAACCTAAACCCAAGAAGGGCTGCCGGACCTGACGGCATCCCTTGCCGCCTCCTCCAGTCCCTGTCAAAACAGCTTGCCCCTGCCCTCACCACACTCTTTACCACCTCTCTTAAGACTGGCCAGATCCCCACTATTTGGCGTCACGCCACCGTTCAGCCCATATTTAAAAAGGGCGACCGCAGTCAACCGGCCAACTACCGCCCAATCTCCCTCACTTCTGTCTGCTCTAAACTTATGGAGCACATCGTCCGCACAGGCATTACCGACCACCTCACCAGGAACGGCATCCTCAGTAACTCCCAGCATGGGTTCCGTAAGAGGCGTTCTTGTTTAACCCAGCTCATTCTCACAACTGACGATCTAGTACATGAGCTGGACAAGGGAGGACAGACGGACACCATTCTCCTAGACTTCGCCAAAGCATTTGACAAAGTGCCCCACCAACGCCTCATCATCAAGCTCCACCATTACGGCATCAGAGGGAAGACCCTGAGCTGGATACAGAACTTCCTGGCTCAAAGAACCCAGCAAGTTGTTGTGGAGGGGGAGTCGTCTAGTATGGGCCAGGTGACCTCGGGTGTCCCCCAAGGATCCGTCATCGGCCCGACGCTCTTCCTAGTCTACATCAATGACCTGGGCAACAACATCAAGGCCAACGTCAGGTTATTCGCTGATGACACCATCCTTTACCAGCGCATCAAGACTCAACAAGATGCTGTCTCCCTACAAGAAGACCTAGCGACCCTGGAAAAGTGGGAGGAGATGTGGCAGATGGAGTTCAATGTTGCCAAGTGCCATGTCCTATCTGTTACCAACAAAAAGAAACCTACCCGCTCAAACTACACCCTCCACGGTCACACGCTCGAGCAGGTGGACAGTGTTAAGTACCTCGGTGTCGAGCTTACAGAGAAACTCCATTGGGGGAAGCATGTTCACGCTTTGGCTGCCAAAGCGAACCAAACCAGCGCCTTCGTCTACAGAAACCTGAAGGGATGCCCCACTGCCGTCCAGACGCACTGTTACAAAGGCCTAGTCCGACCAGTCCTGGAATACGCTTCCCCAGTGTGGGATCCCTTTCAACAGAACTTGAGCGACACCCTGGAACTGGTCCAACGAAGAGCGGCCCGAAGGATCCTGCATGACTTTAGTCCCCGGTCTAGCGCCTCTGCGCTTGTCCGTCAGCTAAACCTGCAGACCCTGTCTGAGCGTCGCAAGATCGACAAAGCTGCAATGCTGTATAAGATCATCAGTGACCAAGTCGATATCCCTGCTGGTTCACATCTTAAACCAGCAGCACGTGCCACCAAAGGACAGCAGGCGAAGCTCCAGGTGCCCCAATCTAGAATCAATGCTCACCTACATTCCTTCTTCCCCTCCTCTATCCGTCTCTGGAACTCTCTCTCTGATGAAATCACAACCACTAAGTCAGTCCCCGCCTTCAAATCAGCAATGGAAGGATGGCTCCATTTGTAAATATCTCATTGGAAAAAAAAACTTTATATATAATATATATAAATTATAATAAATAAATAAATATAATAATAAAGTATTTTGTTAAAGAAAAGCCTTATTAAGGGGCTACCTGTACCTATTATTAATTTCTTAATTATTTTAAATAACCTATTAGTGTATCATAGTTTTGTCCTCCAAACCCCACTGTGTCCCCCCCTTCCCCTAGTAGAGGGGGTGGGTGCCTGAATGTTTTTTTTTTTTTTTTTTTTTGTTTTGTGGTTTGTTTTAACGTGCCAGCGCATGCTCCCGTCGAGTCCCACACATGTGTATTGTTCCCCAACATTGGGGTTTGCACATTAATCTGAAGAAGAAGCAGAAGAAGAAGGCCCGGCCATACTTGTGTTACGCACCCAAGTGGGGCCGGGTAGCTCAGTTGATAGAGCGGCTTACTAGTAACCGAAAGGTCCCTGGTTCGAAACCCGGATTGCCCAATGTGTGACCGTATTATTTTCCCCTTGCCACCAACTGGTTCGCTGGTGTCAGAATACTGTGACCAGTAGTCGCCTATACGCTTTGGTGTCCTGTGACTATAATCTACAGTTATGTTACTCACTAAGCCACACATGTGTTACGCTTATTTTTTTTTCTCTCTCTCTCGCTCCACACACACACAGACACACGCGCGCGCGCACACATACACACACACATCCTATCCTATTCCGTAACTAGAAAGTTGTTGGGACACCACAGATGATCGTTTAACCAGCGTACTCCATCTTTCTCTATCCTCAGCAACCCTCATAGCTTCGTTCAGTGTCAAGCCAGTCCATTCTCGAATGTTGTCCTCCCACCTCTTTTCTCTCTCTCCCTCTTCCTCTGCCTCCTTGCGCCTTGTCTTGCAGGATGGTCTTTGCAAGGCTTGATGCTCTGGTGATCATTCGCCATTGCCATAAGACATAATTTTGTTCCGCTTTCAGACCTTATTTCAACTACCTCCACCACCACTACTACCGCCCCCACCACCAGCACCTCCACCACCACTGCTGAGCTATGCAACAAGTGAGTAAAGAGTCGGAGGATAAAGAGTGTGGGTGGGGGTGAGGGTGAGGGTACAGAAAGACAGACGATGAGAGGGACGAATAGGAAGAAAAAGGAAGAAGAAGGATGAGGGGGATGAGAAAGAATAATGCGGATTTGATGACAAAATACGGAAGATGAATTAAAAGAAAAAGCATGAGAAGGACGAGAGAGAGAGAGAGAGAGAGAGAGAGAGAGAGAGAGAGAGAGAGAGAGAGAGAGAGAGAGAGAGAGAGAGAGAACCGATGTAATTACCAGGAAGACGAGAAGAAGAAAAACAATAATAAAATAAATAAGGGGTGGAATATGGAACATGGGAGGGGGGGAGAGGTTCGGGAAGGGGGGGGGGAAGACGGAAGGAAGAGTGAAAATGAGAGAAAAGAACTATGGAGACGAAGACAGCAATGGCGACGCTAATGCTGATGATAATGATGATACAAGATGGTGATGTTTATGGTGCTGCTGATAATGATGATTGTTATTATCATTATTATTAATTTGTTACTCATTTTATTTATTTATTTATTTATTTATTTATTTATTTTCCAGCAATCAACGACGAACGTGGTGGTAGTTGGGGGAGCACCGCCATCCACCAACACTGTCATCGTTCACAAGTCAGTTATTCATTCCTTGATTCGTTGGTTTGAATGATTGAATCATCTCCTTGTTATCATGGGGAGAGAGAGAGAGAGAGAGGGAGAGAGAGAGAGAGAGCAAAAAAGTGAGAGAGAGAGATGTTTAATTTCAATTCATTAATTTATGTTAACGTCTGTTGTGGTACATGGGATTTTAGACCATACACTCTTTCTGATGCATTGACATAACAACATACAGTTATAAAATAAAGCTGAACTTCAACTATAAATAATAACATTGCTACAAACGTTTACCAACTGAGGTCGTGTATATTCTACGGACTATATCTGTTATTGGAGAACTATACAATAACATGTCAATGTCTTGTTGAATACCCACGTTGATATAAATTTCTTCATGCAACATAAAACAATCATTTCAAATATGTTAAACATGTATTGGGCATACACACGTACAAACGATATTTTTGGAAAACTTAGTGTTCCATGAATTTACTCTTAGTTTATTAATGAGTATACGCAGATGTCTTGGAAAAGAATAATTTCAACTTGTGTACTGTTCGACATATGAGAATGCATATATTTGTGCAGTCCGGATAACATTTGATATACTGAAAGTGATATATTATTAAATGCAATGTCATTGTATGCTTTCAATGTTCCTTGTTTCGCCAATTCATCAACTACGTCATTCCAATAAATTCCAGCAAAAGCTAACTCCAATGCAGGGATGTTGCTAGGAAATTTTTTCTTCGGCGATTTGGCCGAAACAGCCGTGAAACTTTCGGCTTTTTACAGAAAGTTTCGGCTCTCTCTTCCAAAGCAGTCTCACATGTTTTTTTTTGACTAGATTCACTACGTTAACGTGCACCCTCCACTTCATTATATTAAAGGTTTCCTGTGGATGCATATCTTTGTAATAAAACATAATTTTAAGAGTAGAATAAGAACATTGAAAAGAAATTTTATTTTCTTAAATTTTAGACACACAAAAACAATAAAAAGTTTAGACTGTCCCTTGACAGACTACAATACTGTCAGAGTTTCTGGGTTTAACCTTAGTAATTATGGAATCCTCACCTAAACTGGAAGCGTACAGCACAGGAATATCGCACAAATGGACAAAATTGAGCCGATTCACCCGTGAAAACTTCGGATCGGCGAGCCGACATGACGGACAGTTTATCGGCTTTTTTTTATAAAAATTTCAGCTAAAAGCCGAAGATCCGACCCAAACGACATCCCTGCCAATGCCTTTAGGTGTCAAATGGTGAAGTAGAGACATAATTGTAAATAAAATATTTGTTCTCGTTTTACATGACCAATATTGCAAAGATTATAAAACTGATTTTGAATCAACATAAATAAGGATGTTATAGAAAGCAATTGGGAAGTTCCAAATGATATTTAAAGCCATAAGGATTGAGACATTCTTACCATAATATGATTTTTGGATGTTTTAAGCCAGGAAATGCAATTTGAGCTCCGCGTCTAATGTTCCTAGAGCTGATCCGTCAGTATACATTTTTAAATAGTCTCAATATTGCTTCTCGTTATGTTCCCTAGCTTCTGTAGCAACTAGTTATACATTTTCAATTTTCTTTGTAAGTGAGTAGGCTTAATCAATTTTAAATTTTGCATTTGCATGTTGCCGCTGTTGAATTTGAAGAATACTTGGTAAAACAGGATTAGATGAAATATTAACATTAGTTGTTAAAATATCCTTTGTATAATTTTGTATTGGTTGGAGATACTATAAATTTCTAGCTCGTTTTGGAAAATCTATATTAGATTCAATGAATATTTCCTCCGAAAATGAATTTGGAACTGACAAACGTCTGACTACATATTTTGCTACTGACAATATTTTTTGGAAAGGAAAAAATAATAGGCAAGCTTTCTGATATGGCTTGTGTGTACTTCAATGCACTGAAATATCTAGTGCTATTTTAATGACTTTACTGCTTGTGTGTACTTCAATGCACTGGAATACCTAGTGCTATTTAACTTTAATGACTTTACTGTTTATGTGTTCTTGAATGCACGGGAATACTTTGTGCTATTGTAATGGCTTTACTGTCAATGCTTTGCAATTTATTTAAACATGAATTTGAAGCTGAAAAATATACTTATTGTCCATGACTAAAGCACCGATCTCGCTAGCGATATTGCCAAGTGAAGCAGGGCCGGATCACTTACTCTTGGAGGGGGGGGGGGGGTTCCAAAATTTTTTTAAGGGGTTAGGGGTGACAAAAACGTGTCCGCTCGAGGAACTTGAGTAGAATGAGGAACGTTTTACTTATCACCAGTGTCAACTAAATTAAGAGCTTTAAAAAAACTCCATATATATATATTTTTTCTGACTGAGTGAGGTACATCGAATGGCCAGGGGGGGGGGGGGGGGTCCGGAACCCAGGAACCCCCCCCCCCCAGATCCGGCCCTGTGAAGTAATCTGTATATGTCTCGGTTTTACATAAAGTAATTTTTAAAATATTAATCTTTCATTATCTTTTGATATTGATTATGTATTTAATATGACAATTCCATATTTATTTTGGAGTAAGATATACACCCAGGAATTTCATATTTCATTGATAATTTAGAATTTTCCCATTAAGTTTTAACTTTAGCAAACACTTTTAATTTGCGCCATTATTAAAAATATCAGGAAGTTCTTTCCCACAGTTAATTAAAGACAATTTTCTTTCATAAATAGGTGTAATGTATTAAGTTGTACCTGATATGTATTTTGCACATAGTTTACAGCTCTTTTGCATGAATTGTTTTCGTGCATTAGTTTTAATCCAAATGGCAACATCATCTGCATATTCCAAAACAGTAGTGTGTTTAGACGTAACTTTTGGAATATCATAAATAACAATAGAAAATTAAATTGGGGCAATTATTAATCCTTGTCAGTTTGCCGAAAAGAGGACTATATTTTACTGATGCGGTTACATATGTATCTCTGAGATTTAAAAAAAATCTTAAAGTATTGATACATTATTCCAGACAGATCTATATTCTTCAATTTGTAAAGAAATCTTGCATGCCACACACTATCTTACGCAGTGCTTACATCGAAATATGTTGCTAACGTAGATTTTATGACAGAACAATGCTTTTTTTTTATATGTCATGTTGTTTTAACTAAGTAATCGGCAGTACATCTTCCTTCTCTAAAACCTGGTTGATTTAATGGAAAATTTGAATTATTTTCTCACAATAATGAAGTACTCTATTAAAAATAACATTTTCATTAATTTGCCAGCTCGCGATGTTAGTGCTTTTGGTCAGTAGCTATCTAATGAAGATCTTGCCTTGTTTTAGAACTGGAATTACAACTGGCTTTTTCCAGATATCAGAAAGAGCTTTACTTAACCAACATGTTTGGAAAAAGGAGTCATAATGGATAAACATTTGATAAGCAATACTGTTAGTACCAAGAAAAGGTAGAGTGCAGGTAAAATAAATCAGGGCTTCTAAACATTCATCGTAAGTAATGAGGAGAATTCATATAGAGACATTGATTCTGGTGTGCATCGTCGTAATGTACTTTATGTTTTTCATTTAAACCTAAACAGTTCTTGAGTTTCAGCAAGACTTGAGGAAAGACTATTCCCCGTGAAATTGTAAAGAAATGATTCTTTAACCAAAGAACTGGGGAAAATAATATTTTCTACTCTTACAGGATAATTTTGAAGATGGTAGCCATTTTTTATTTGCCTTACTTCTGTCCAGGTCTTATAAGTATCTTTTGATTCTGAAACTTCAGTTTTACAAAATTGTTTCCAATCTTTATTTTAATTGTATTTTTTGGGTGGTTTGTGGGGGATAACTCTTGTACAGCGCCATTCTCCCAAACTTTGTTAGCTCAGGACGGGAACCAGGCTGGTCCACATTAACATATTTATGATAAGAAAGGTGGAGGTGGAGTTGGTTAATTTATTTAATTAACTGACTCAGTTATTGACTGCCTTTCTGACTCATTGAATGGACGCAGGTTTGACTTGTTGACCGACTTCTTGCCTGCCTTTTTGCCTGCATGCTTGACTCATTGACCGACTTACTACCTGACTCTATTGACTGCCTGACTCATTGACTGTCTCAGTGATTGCTTGACTCATTGAACGACTTACTGTCTGACTCATTGGCTGCTTGACTCATTGACTGCTTGACTCAGTTATTGCTTCACACATTGACTGCTTGACTCATTGACACTCATTAGCTTCTTGACCCAGTGACTGCTTGACTCATTGATTGACTGACTACCTGACTCATTGCCTTGATGTCTGATTGGTTGATGATGATGATGTCCACTTGTATGGCGCACATATCCATGCTGGCAGCATGCTCAGGGCGCAGGGGGTTGGGGAAAAAGGGTGAAGAAAAAAAAAGAAGAACTTCTCTATGTATACACTCAAAAATAGTAAAAAAAGATACGTCTTCAGACGCCTCTTGAAAGAGTCCAGTGTCTCTACGACTCTCAAGTCCTGGGGGAGAGTGTTCCACAATGCTGGGCCACAGTGGGAGAAGGAGCGGTGACCCAAGCGCCTCTTCCTGTGACCATCCACACTTGGAACGGACAACACAAACTGGGAAGAGGAGCGAAGGCGCCTTGAGGGTTTGTGGGTAGGGACAATGTCTCTCAAGTACCGGGGAGAGGTGGGGTCATGGACACAATTGTAACACAAGGAGAGGACTTTGTGGTCAATTCTCAATGGTTGATTGATTGGTTGCAGGCGAGGTGTAAATCACTGTATGCACTGCTGCATCTCCATCTTCTTCTTCCCATGGGTCATCGTCTGGATCATTCTGGTGAGTTTTCCTCCTCCTCAACATCATCATCATCTTCCCCGTCCCGTTGGGCTGCTGGGGTTTTCTGTATAAATAGTATCCCCATTTTGTGGAAATGTAGTGCTTTAATTTACCACTGTTCCTGTCATTCTCATTTGTTCTTTCTCGTTCCTAAATTGGTTTATCAATCCACTATCTTCTTCGTTAGACCAATCACCTATCTGTGTTTTTTTTTCTTGAAAACTCTTCCAAAACTCCTCATTTGTGTATGGGGTCTGTTGGGTCAGCTTGGAGATATTGGACCCTTTGTGCCAAATTGTCACTAGGGCTTTATATGGTATTATTATTTAGCAATATATGCATTTTAAACGTATTAATATTTTATGATGGTGTTTAAATTCTATTTTGTTTTTTGTAAACTGGGGGTCGATAAGTTTGAGTACAGCCTCAGCGTCCCCTGCATGGGATGCCTTTATTGTAAAGTGACGGGCTGGTGGAGTGCCTTCAGTGTTACAATTATAGGGTTGTATCAGCAGATCTTTTATACGGATCAGGGCATGGGTGAGTCCTCTTTCAACCAAGTTGTAATCCTGATTCGGCTCTATGCAGTCCGCTGGACCCTATAAACAATGATTGACTATCATCATCATCGTCATCCGCAGTAGTAGCACGCGCACTATGCTATATGTATGTAATAAAATATTGATTATTCTGTCGCAGTGTATCACAGATGATTCCTAGACAGGAGGTCCCCAAACAAGGAAGGAAAGAGAGAAGAAGAAGAGGAATAACACAGAAGGAGTTGCGTTGGATAAAAGAAGGAGAAGAAGCAGAGAGTGAGAGAGAGTGAGAGAGTGAGAAAGAGAGAGAGAGAGAGAGAGAGAGAGAGAGAGAGAGAGAGAGAGAGAGAGAGAGAGAGAGAGCAACGAAAACACAAACATACTTATTTCTTGTGAACTTTTGGATATGCTGTCTTTTGGGGTACAGGGATGGGGCGGTTGGGTTGGGGTCTGCATGGGTTAAAAAAATAACAACTGCTTTTAATGATGTAGAAGTCATCGTACGCATTCTTTCTGCTGTGATTGTGTGTTATAATCTGCTGTGATTGTGTGTTATTATCTGCTGCGATTGTGTGTTATTATCTGCTGTGACTGTGTGTTACTATCTACTGTGATTGTGTGTTATTATCTGCTGTGACTGTGTGTTACTATCTACTGTGATTGTGGGTTATTATCTGCTGTGATTGTGTGTTATAATCTGCTGTGATTGTGTGTTATTATCTGCTGCGATTGTGTGTTATTATCTGCTGTGACTGTGTGTTACTATCTACTGTGATTGTGGGTTACTATCTGCTGTGATGTTACTATCATTGTGATTGTGTGTTTTACTAGCTACTGACAACACGGTTTTTTTTCTCTGTCAATAAGTATTATTTTTGTGTTCGAAATTTTCACAGAAATTGTAAACATTACAAGTATGTTTCACCTTTCCATAGAAGATTCTGTAACTTTAGTAGTACAATTTTTTTGTAAAAGGTTTGTAGAACGCTTTGTACAAAATAGTAAATATCACTTCAAAGCGCAGCAACTATCATACAATAAACTCAACTCAACGCTTTTCTGTTCTTTTGGATTTTAATTTTAGTCCTTTTTTTTTTAACACACGACAAACCAAGATTTCTTGCCATTTTAATGTTTTATAATGAAATCTACAATTTGTGCACAACTATTACATCCGTAACATGTGTATGCAATACTAAACATCTATGACATATGTAACATGGGTACGAGACAAAACTTCTATGACATCTGTAACATTTGTATGCAATACTAAACATCTATGACATATGTAACATGTGTACGAGACAAAACTTCTATGATATTTGTAACATTTATAAAAGGCAAACCTTCTATGGCATATGTAACATTTGTATGCAATATTAAAACTCTGTGACGTATGTAACACTTGTATACAATACTAAACATCTATGACATGTTACATTTGTATGCGATACTAAACATCTATGACATATGAAACCTTTGTATGCAGTACTAAACATCTATGACATGTAACATTTCTATGCAGTACTAAACATCTATGACATGTAACATTTGTATGCAGTACTAAACACCTATGACATGTAACATTTGTATGCAGTACTAAACACCTATGACATGTAACATTTGTATGCAGTACTAAACACCTATGACATGTAACATTTGTATGCAGTACTAAACACCTATGACATGTAACATTTGTATGCAGTACTAAACACCTATGACATGTAACATTTCTATGCAGTACTAAACATCTATGACATGTAACATTTGTATGCAGTACTAAACATCTATGACATGTAACATTTCTATGCAGTACTAAACATCTATGACATGTAACATTTGTATGCAGTACTAAACACCTATGACATAGGTAACATTTATATACAATATTAAAATCTATGAAATATGTAATATTTGTATACAATACCAAACAACTATGACATATGTAACAGTTGTATGCAGTACTAAACATCTATGACATATGTCGGTGTCTCGTCACGCTCCACTGACTTTATGCGTGTGCGCCTGTTGACCCATTCTAATGGAGCTCAGCCAGTACTGCTAATAGCAAGAGATATTTAGAACACGCGCTCACGACGTTTAGATTCAGAGTTCGCAAAAAATCAGACACCAACAAATGTAGGAAAATATCAGCAAATAGTATCTGTTAGCGTGAATGAGACATTTTATGTTGTTGTTTTGTAGATTATAGTCACACGACACTTTCGCATATAGGTGATTTTATCATTTTCCCCGTAACTTTGGTCTATGGCTAAACAAAAAAAGTGTCGGTGTCCTTCGTCAAGTATGTATTACCTGCCTTTTTGGACGTGTTTGTACGTGTATGTTATGTACATCTATGCCTTTAAAAAAACAACAACACAGTTTTGATTGTGTAACATGTCTGTAGTCGATGCGGGGCGAACCTGGGTCGCTTTCTTCTGGAAAGCACAGCATGTGCACTACAGCTTTACCCAGGACAAAATGGACACATTCCACAATGCCTTGCCAATTCTATTCAATGCAATTCAAGTCATGCACAATCTTAATTACCGTCAATAAAATTATTCAAATGGAAACCTATATATCCAAATCTTGTGTTCCGAGCTATTATTAAAAAAATATTCATGCTCCTACTGCTCCTCTTTGTTCTTCTTCTTTGTTACCCTCAGCGTCCCCTGCATGGGATGCCTTTATTATAAAGTGACCAGCTGGTGGAGCGCCTTTAGTGTTACCATTAGGGTTGTTTCAGCAGATCTCTTATTTATATGTATCAGAAGTGAGCATTTTTTAAACCAAGTTATGGTCCTGATTCTGTCCTGTGCAGTCCGCTGGACCCTATACACAAAGACTAACTAACTAACTTGTTATTGTCACTGTCACTCCCTATTCCTAAGGGTAGACTACCTGAGTTCGCAGGTAGTGGGATGAGGGTGACAACAGATTTTTCACCGAAGGATTTTACTGGCTACAGTGACATTTTGTACATCTGTTCACTTTCCAAGTGTGGTCGCAAATTGCGATTGTGTTAAAATGATGACAGACTGGAATACACATACATCCATACCCATCCATACACACACATCCATACATACATACATAATACGTGCATACACATACATACATACACATACATGCATACACATACATACACACATACCTACACACATACAAATACATACATACCTACACACATACAAATAGTACACACATACATACACACACAAATACACACATACATACACACATACAAATACACACATACATACACACATACAAATACATACACCTAAATGGGTGACCATCCTTGGAAGTCAACGCCTTAACCAAACAACAAGCGCTTGATTGACCCCAATCCACCCAGCTGTGAATGGGTACCTACTGGATCTGTTGAGCAGTGGGGAAGGTAAAGCAGCTGTGAATGGGTACCTACTGGATCTGTTTAGCAGTGAGGAAGGTAAAGCAGCTGTGAATGGGTACCTACTGGATCTGTTGAGCAGTGGGGAAGGTAAAGCAGCTGTGAATGGGTACCTACTGGATCTGTTGAGCAGTGGGGAAGGTAAAGCAGCTGTGAATGGGTACCTACTGGATCTGTTGAGCAGTGGGGAAGGTAAAGCAGCTGTGAATGGGTACCTACTGGATCTGTTGAGCAGTGGGGAAGGTAAAGCAGCTGTGAATGGGTACCTACTGGATCTGTTGAGCAGTGGGGAAGGTAAAGCAGCTGTGAATGGGTACCTACTGGATCTGTTTAGCACTGAGGAAGGTAAAGCAGCTGTGAATGGGTACCTACTGGATCTGTTGAGCAGTGGGGAAGGTAAAGCAGCTGTGAATGGGTACCTACTGGATCTGTTTAGCAGTGGGGAAGGTAAAGCAGCTGTGAATGGGTACCTACTGGATCTGTTGAGCAGTGGGGAAGGTAAAGCAGCTGTGAATGGGTACCTACTGGATCCGTTGAGCAGTGGGGAAGGTAAAGCAGCTGTGAATGGGTACCTACTGGATCTGTTGAGCAGTGGGGAAGGTAAAGCAGCTGTGAATGGGTACCTACTGGATCTGTTGAGCAGTGGGGAAGGTAAAGCAGCTGTGAATGGGTACCTACTGGATCTGTTGAGCAGTGGGGAAGGTAAAGCAGCTGTGAATGGGTACCTACTGGATCTGTTGAGCAGTGGGGAAGGTAAAGCAGCTGTGAATGGGTACCTACTGGATCTGTTGAGCAGTGGGGAAGGTAAAGCAGCTGTGAATGGGTACCTACTGGATCTGTTGAGCAGTGGGGAAGGTAAAGCAGCTGTGAATGGGTACCTACTGGATCTGTTGAGCAGTGGGGAAGGTAAAGCAGCTGTGAATGGGTACCTACTGGATCTGTTTAGCAGTGGGGAAGGTAAAGCAGCTGTGAATGGGTACCTACTGGATCTGTTTAGCAGTGGGGAAAGTAAAGCAACTGTGAATGGGTACCTACTGGATCTGCTTAGCAGTGGGGAAGGTAAAGCAGCTGTGAATGGGTACCTACCGGATCTGTTTAGCAGTGGGGAAGGTAAAGCAGCTGTGAATGGGTACCTACTGGATCTGTTTAGCAGTGGGGGAAAGTAAAGCAGCTGTGAATGGGTACCTACTGGATCTGTTTAGCAGTGGGGAAGGTAAAGCAGCTGTGAATGGGTACCTACTGGATCTGTTTAGCAGTGGGGAAAGTAAAGCAGCTGTGAATGGGTACCTACTGGATCTGTTTAGCAGTGGGGAAGGTAAAGCAGCTGTGAATGGGTACCTACTGGATCTGTTTAGCAGTGGGGAAGGTAAAGCAGCTGTGAATGGGTACCTACTGGATCTGTTTAGCAGTGGGGAAAGTAAAGCAGCTGTGAATGGGTACCTACTGGATCTGTTTAGCAGTGGGGAAGGTAAAGCAGCTGTGAATGGATACCTACTGGATCTGTTTAGCAGTGGGGAAGGTAAAGCAGCTGTGAATGGGTACCTACTGGATCTAAAAAGTTCCTGTTTGGTGTGTACAGCTTGAGCACAAGTGGTGTTCCACCATGCAGAATCTGAATACTGACTGATTCTTTTTATTTTATTAAATTTGCATTTAGATATTGAATATTCAGCAGCATGTAGATATATATTAATAATACTTCTAAAATTTGAGTAAAAAGTATTAACATCTTCATGAATAAAGGGGTCGATTTTTTGACACGTTAAGAATGTTTTACAATCTTCACAATTTGACCATTGTATTGAAACTTTGGAATCTTATTTTCAGTAACTGTATTGTAATCATACATTGAATCCTCATTTAATTGTATATTGATTGGGATGTGATCACTCTCCACTATATGTTAAGTTATACACCAAATGCAATCAGGAATTCTGGTAGCAGAATCACAATTAAATAACATAATTTAGAATGGATGATGTGATTTGAAGACTATTTCAAAACGATTTGAAGTTATAGTTGTACATCCAGATTCCCCAAAAGAAGCATGGGTATTAAATTCGCCTACAATCAACCATTGGTTAGTACATACATCAAGGTGTTTAATCCAATCACAGTTATCCCTATCCTATCATATCCTATATCGTAACTCGAAAGTCGTTGTGGCATCACATAATTATGATCATTTAACCAGCGGACTCCATCTTTCTCTGTCCTCAGCCTCATGACTTCGCACAGCGTCAAGACAAACCATTCTCAAATTGTCCTCCCACCTCTTTTTCTGTCTCCCCTTCTTCTGCCTCCCTGCACCGTTCCTTGCAGGATGGTCTTTGCAAGGCCTGATGCTCTGGTGACGTGGCCATACCATCGGAGTTTCCGTTTCTTCACCACTGTGAGCAGGTCATCTTGTTGTCCAATGGCTTGTGTGATGGTCTATCGGAATTCATCGTTGGTGATGTGCTGGGTATAGGAAATGCCCAGAAGTCTTCTGAGCATATCATCTCCATGCTTTGTATTCTTCGTTGTAGGTCTGGTGTGAGGGTCCATGTTTCGAAAGCATATAGGAAGATGGAGATGAAAAGGGAGCGCAGCAGTCTTACCTTGGACTTGGAGTGTAAATTGATGGTCTTGTCTTTCCAAATGGACTTCAACCTTGTTGGCAGGGCAGCAGTTATTTGTGCGATCCTGGAAAGGACTTCCTGTCGGGACCCATTGTCTAGTACAATGGCTTCTAAATATTTGAAACTAGGCACGGTGTTGAGGTATTGGTTTTGGACTTTGATGTTCGTGTTGATGCCATTGGTGTTGTTGGTCATCAATTTGGTCTTTTCTGCATTTATTTATATTCCAAAGGCTTTGGAGGTGGTGTCAAGCCTCTGTACCAGCTGTTTAAGTTCTTGTTCCTCTCCAGCCAATCCATCAATGTCATCCGCAAAACGAAGGTTGGAGATTGCTCTACCCCATATGCTGACTGTGCCTTCGTGATCTGCAAGGGCATTTGACATGATGCGCTCTAGTAAGATGTTGAAGAGTGTTGGAGAGAGTAGGTATCCTAGACGCACGCCGATGGTTGTTCTGAACCAGTTCTCGATGGCGCTGTTGTGGAGGGCTACACTGGTAACCTTGTCATACACGCTTTTGATGACTATAATGTTAGTGCTGGTGTTGTACACTCTCATGGTTGCCCACAGAGCGGCATGCCAGACTCGGTCAAAGGCTTTCTTGAAGTCTACAAACACATGATATAGATGTTGCTGTAGGTATTTCTCACAGATTATTCTGAGGTTGAAAATTTGCTCAGTGTTACTTCTACCTGCTCTGAATTCTGCTTGTTCTTCAGCAATGATTTGTTCAGCTTGGGGTTTCAAACTGTTTAGTATTACTTTCAGGAGGACTTTGCTGGGATGGCTGATGAGGTTGATGGTGCGGTAGTTTTTACACTCCTGAGGGTTACACTTTTTGGGAAGAATGAAGACAAGCCATTGGGTCCATGGCGTAGACCACTCCCCACTCTGCCAGATCTTGTTACAGATAATGGAGAGGCCGTCAATCTTCGCTTCTCATCCTGCTTGAAGCAATTCTGCGGGTATATTGTTCTCTCCCGATGACTTCCCCTTCTTCAGCGAGTGCACTGCTGCCTCAACTTCTCTGAGAACTGGGAGGATTTATTCTCCTTCTCTATTCTGGGGACATGATAAACCTATGGGTCTCCGTGACACCCGCCACTTGTCGACGACATAGCAGTATGGAGGCATACAACAAGAAGAACGATGAGGAGAACCAGCAGAATATTCCCCGCAGAAGAATCAGTAGAAATATCCAGCGCCGAGGAATAAACAGGAAGCTGGAACTCCAAAGAGTAAACAGAAAGAAAATAGGCCCATCCGGCCCGTGAATGTTATTCTACACTTGAAATTTCCATTATTGGCGTGGCCAATTATCCAAAGATAATTTCACAAACAGACGAAGCTTCACTCGGCTTCCAAATCTGCCCAGTACTTTGTAGTCATCCCAACATGACTTTTGCTGCGAGGTTTACGTAGCTTATACGTAAAAATTACAGAGCCGCGAGGTTTACGTCGCTTTATGCGTAAAAATTACAGACTGCCCTTTGATAAGCAACCTCTCCTCGACGAAAAAAAAACAACAACAAAATGCCACCTTCGAGCACACCCTACGGTCAACAAGTTGCATACCGTGTCAAAGGCAGGATGAATATTGTCAACATTATAACATTCAGCAAGTTGCATACCGTGTCAAAGGCAGTAATAATACTGTCAACAGTATGACCTTCAGCAAGTTGCATACCGTGTCAAAGGCAGTAATAATATTGTCAACAGTATGACCTTCAGCACGTTGCATACCATGTCAAAGGCAGTAATAATATTGTCAACAGTATGACCTCCAGCAGGTTGCATACCGTGTCAAAGGCAGTAATAATACTGTCAACAGTATGACCTCCAGCAAGTTGCATACCTTCGTACACACTAAGTCCCTCAGAGCCCAGAGTGTGCAGAAAGAGTGCTCTCTTATAGTCCTCTCCTTCACCATGAAGTCTGGCAACGATATAATACAGTATGTAGTAATGTTCTCTTCTCCCGCATTTACCTAAACAACTTTTACTCAACTACACATTTCTTTACACTGAGAAGGGGTGGATGATTAACCCTAGCGTTGTGACGAAAACGAGGATTATCACATGGTGCATTGTCTCTCTGATCGGCTGCAGCTTCTTCATCAGCCATTGTGAACAATTAACGTCACAGAGTTGACAAGAGCGTGTAGATGACAGAAGAACCGTACTTAGAATGTCGGCACTACAGCACTACATACAGCAAATCACAATATAGCTGGAAAGCGTTTTTACAAATGTTCACAAACTGCAATGTGCATCGTGGGGAGCATGTTAACTAAGTGTCAAAACACTGAAGAAATTCTTTGCTAGAATATCTGTAGGACTGCTCTGTCTCAGACAAGATCTGCGTGATGTTGACCGTGACGAAA
Organism: Oncomelania hupensis; assembly: GCA_036898135.1. Taxonomy (NCBI): domain Eukaryota; kingdom Metazoa; phylum Mollusca; class Gastropoda; order Littorinimorpha; family Pomatiopsidae; genus Oncomelania; species Oncomelania hupensis. Next base: position 59,757,807 of record CM072523.1, on the reverse strand, counting down.
GGAGTAGAGCGTGACCTCAGAGGTTTAGAACAATCACCTTTGCGTCAGACTACACAGAAGCAATACTTGAAGCAATCTCCCTTAAGAACATTTACACCACCGTGTAATGTTATGCATTCATACAGATAGAGATCCAACTCAAGATTTGACTTTTGCTTTCAGCTTAGCTATTCGAAGCACTTCTTTTTTGAACTGGGCGGAACGGAAAGTGTAGAGTTACATCCCTTCAAGTCTCTTTATCCTATCCTATCCTATCCTATCCTATCCTATTCCGTAACTCGGAAGTCATAGGGGCACCACAGATGATCGTTTAACCAGCGTACTCCATCTTTCTCTGTCCTCAGCAACCCTGATTGTTTCGCTCAGTGTCAAACCAGTCCATTCTCGAAAGTTGTCCTGCCACCTCTCTTTCGGTCTCCCTCTTCTTCTACCTCCTTGCACCATACCTTGCAGGATGGTCTTTGCAAGGCCTGATGACCTTGTGACGTGGCCATACCATCGGAGTTTCCGTTTCTTCACCACTGTGAGCAGGTCATCGTGTTGTCCAATGGCTTGTGTGATGGCCTGTCGGACTTCGTCGTTGGTGATGTGCTGGGTATAGGAAATGCCCAGAAGTCTTCTGTAGCACCTCATCTCCATGCTTTGTATTCTTCGTTGGAGATCTGCTGTGAGGGTCCATGTTTCGCAAGCATATAGGAAGATGGAGATGACAAGGGAGCGTAGCAGCCTTACCTTGGAATGTAGACTGATGGTCCCGTCTTTCCAAATTGGCCTCAACCTCGCCAGAGCAGCAGTTGTTTGTGCAATCCTGGAGAGGACTTCCTGTCGGGACCCGGGCCATTGTCTGATACAATGGCTCCAAAATATTTGAAGCTATGCACTGTGTTGAGAGACTGGTCTTGGACTTTGATATCCGTTTTGATGCCATTGGTCTCTTTATAGAAACCCTATAATAATAATAATAATAATAATAATAATAATAATAATAATAATAATAATAATAATAATAATAATAACGGATTTTTATATAGCGAGTACTCCAGCCTATGACCAGACTCACCACGCTTTACATAGTCATTACATATAAATACATGCACTCGATGAAACATCACTTTTGCTACAATACGCCAAAAGACGGGACAGTAAAAGTACAGACTATTTACAACTATGTACATAAATTACAAAAAAGACAACAAAAAAAGAGACTATTTACAACTATGTACACAAATGACAAAAAAGACAGAAAATAGAATAGCAAAAACCTATTCACAGCTATTTATATGCCCGGTTAGGCCCAGGAAGAAAAACAGTATAAATATTTACCGTCGGATAGACTATCACATGACACTATTAACTTCAGCGACGGTGGAAGCTCTCTTCGTGGTGACATGAACGCCATGCAAAAGCCCAAGTTTTCTGCCTTGTTCAGCCACAAGCTGTGAAGTCCGTAGGCCTCGCCTCAATTACATACTATAAATAGAAGGTCCACCACTTGTTGAACGTCCGGTTTACGACTGACCCCCCAAAAACGCCTTTCCTACCTTTTGTGTCCACTTCAAACTCAAACGGAGGGGCCAGACGAATCACAAACACTCATAGCAACACATTCGTATCACTTCCAACGATGTCGGCTCCAAATTCACTGCGAATTTGTTTTAAAAAAAAACGCAGTCACAAAACCTGGTTCGATTTTGACACGACGCCGCGAGTCGATCCCAATATAGCAACTGCTTTACGACCTTTCATTGGTCGCCTAAGAATACTCTCTGTTAGGCCTAATGAAGGGTGGACTACTCAGTGATATCAACAAAATGATCGTTGGAGACTTTATAATCGCTAGAGTGGTCTGCCCTTCATTAGGCCTAACAGCGCGTATTCTTAGGCGACCAATGAAAGGTCGTAAAGCAGTTGCTATACATATTGGGATCGACTCGCGGCGTCGTGTCAAAATTCGAACCAGCTTATGTGACTGCGTTTTTTTTAACAAATTCGCAGTGAATTTGGAGCCGACATCGTTGGAAGTGATACGAATGTGTTGCTATGAGTGTTTGTGATTCGTCTGGCCCCTCCGTTTGAGTTTGAAGTGGACACAAAAGGTAGGAAAGGCGTTTTTGGGGGGTCAGTCGTAACTACGGACTTCACAGCCTGTGGTTCAGCACCGAGCCGTGCAGGACTACAACAATGATGGTTTTGTCGCCTGTGAGAGCTCGCTTCCGCATTCCTCGGTGCAATTTTGCGTCACACGATACGTCATTTGTAAGCGTGGAAGCTGTAACGTCATTTTTATTTCCTTTTCTTTTTGTTCTAACACAACTGCTGTAAGGCTGTTTGGAGGAGCATGGCGAAAGATGAGGATGAAGACAGGTAGGATCAACCGAGAGCAGCACAAGCCCTTTCAGTTCACTGATCACGGCGCACTGCTCACGCAACAAATTTCAAGAGAATGCCATTTGGTCTCAGAGTAGTTCATAAGATCCAATGGCAAAATATACAACCTGATCTATGATGGCCTACTAGCGCCAAATTCTGATGATTACAAATATTATCATGAGATAATTACAAATATCATGAAATAATTACAATTATCAAGGGATAATTACATTTATCATTGACCAATTATAAATATCTTCGCGAGATCACGTTGATGTTCAGTTTTGGCTCTTGCAATCCACCAGGAAATGCGTCAAAACCGATAAGTGTAATTATCACATAATAATTACAATGTTCACTTCATTATTACAAATTTTACGTGATCAAGCTTAATGAAGGCGGCTTACTAGCGACAAAACGTGCATTTACAAGTCTCAGTGATAATAGTAATTAAAACTTGTTTTGTGTAATTAACATTATGACGGCCTACTTTAGCAAACACCTGGTAATTACAAATATCATGTGATTATTACAAATATCAACGACATATTTACAATTAACACGTAAAAATTGTAATTATCAAGTGAAAAAATTTTCGGTTTTCGCCCATTTCCAGACGGATTTCTAGAGCCCAAACTGAAAATTAAACATGATCACGCAAAGATATTTATAAGTTGTCGGATAGCGCAGTGGTTGGAGCGCTCGCTACTGTGTCGCAAGTTAAGCATCGTCCAGTGCGGTTAGCACTTGGATGCGTGACCACAAAACGTGAAGCGACAAATAACAACGCCCCCAGTTGACTCAACTGTGAATGAGTACCTACTCTCTTAAGGGTGGGGAAGGTAAAGCAGCGAGGGAGAGAGATGGGTATCACCCTCATTACGCTGGCCCAAGATAAGTGTGATCTCCAACATCACGCTCACCTACGGCCACAAGGCTGTGGGACTACCTTTACATTTACCTACCAAATGAAAATTGTAATTATCCCTTGATAATTGTAATTTTTCAATTATATTTGTAATTATCTCATGATATTTGTAATTATCAGGTTTGGGCGCTAGGAAGGCGTGGCAAAAACTAATAATAATTAATTAAAACTGTGAATTACCATCTCGTGATAATGGTAACGCTCGGTTTTGGCGCTAGGAGGCCTACACTGATCTAGTCCGTTGTTGCCGAGGAGTCCGTGGCCGCATCTTTCTTGATCTTGATTTCAAGATCCTGACTCTCATATCCTAGATGGGTGAGTGCCGGGTACACAATTGCACCCAGCACGCACTAGGTGCCTTCTCCCCATCCCCGGTTGCCCAGGATTGTGCTCAGTCGCCTGGGCGTCAGAATTAGCGCCCAAACGTTGCAAGTGGGCGCCTCGGGCGGTTTAAATCAGATCCTGTATCGGCCAGCGCCTTGAGCAGCTCTTGAGCTGGAAAAGCGCTATATAAGAACGATTAAATAAAAATAAGAGAGAGAGAGAGAGAGAGACTTCCCTTATTTCAGGGACAGCTTTATAGGAGCTAGTTCTATAACTCCTTTCCCTCGCAGCCATACCTTTGGTTCTCAACTACAGCCGGGTACACAGTCACAGCTGGCAGACAGAGAATGATTATTGTGCGTTGTTTGGTTGAAGCACGAAAATGTTGATGGTGATGGATGGTGGAAGGTGGGGTTGGAGTGGGAAATAACACTTGTATAGCGCCATTCTCCCAAACCTTTATGTGCTCAAGACGGAAGCCAGGTTGGCCCACATTGAAATATTAATGCTAACAAAGGTGGAGGTAGAGTCGGTGAATTTTTTTTTTAATTGACTGACTCAGTTACTGGCTGCAGTCCGACTCATTGAATGAATGCAGGTCTGACTGATGTACTGACAGCCTTCTTGACTGTCGTTTTGCCTACCTGCTTGACTCATTGATTGATTAACAGCCTGACTGATTTACTGCCTGACCCATTAACAGCCCGACTGAGTTACTGCCTGACCCATTAACAGCCTGACTGATTTACTGCCTGACCCCTTAACAACCTAACTGATTTACTGCCTGACCCCTTAACAGTGTGATTTGCTGCCTGACCCATTAACGGCATGACTGATTTACTACCTCACCCATTAACAACCTGACTGATTTACTGCCTGACCCATTAACAGCCTGACTAATTTACTGCCTCATTTCCTTCATGACTGATTAATTGGTTGCAGGCGTGTCAGTCATTGTTTGCACTGCATCATAACTTTCTTCTTCTTTCCATGGATCATCGTCTGGATCTATTTGGTGAGTTACCGTCCCCATCACCGTCATTATCGTCGTCATCATCATCATCATCATCATCATCATCATCATCATCATCATCATCATCATCATCATCATCATCATCATCATCGACAGCACCACCACCACCACTACCACCATCACATTATATGATTGTAATAAAAATATGGACTGTTCTGTGGCAGTGTTGCAAAAATACAAACTAGACAGGAGCCCACAACCAACCAAGGAAAACGAGAAGGACAAGAGGAATAACACCGAAGGAGTTTCGTTGGATATATAAAGGAGAAGATGAAGGAGGAGGTGGAGAGAGAGAGAGAAAGAGAGAGAGAGAGAGAGAGAGAGAGAGAGAGAGAGAGAGAGAGAGAGAGAGAGAGAACTGGGATCAACGAAAATACACAATGAGTGATTTACTTCCGGGAGTGCTGTAGGGAACGGGTGGGAATAGGTTAACACTACAACAACAACAACAATTGGCCCACATACACATTCTATCTGCTGTGATTGGGGGTTTTACTAACGAACTTTCGGAAGCGAGTGATTTTCGTAGTGAATTTGATTCTGCACGACTTTCTGTCCGTGACGTCAGTAGTTTATGCTCTCATTAGTATGCAAAAATGAAGCTTCACGAAATAGTTCACGATGGTTTCGTGGAACTTCGTGGGTATATTTTGTTTATTACATCGCTTGTATCACATCCAAAACGATCCCCATGTGGTGGTGCCGGGGGTTTCAGTATAAATAGTATTCCCCACTTTCTGGAAATTTAGTGCTTTAAATTCCCACTGTCGCTGTCTTTCTTCTTTGTTCCTTCTCATTCCTGCTCTGTTCTATCAATCTACTATACTATCTTCTTCTTCGCTAGACCAGTCACCTGACCTTCCCTTTTCCTTGAAAACTCTTCCGGGACAAGACTCCTTACTTGTGTGTGCGGTCTGTTTTATCAGCTTGGGAATATTGGACGCTTTCTTCCAGGTGGTCACTGGGGCTTCCTATGATGTTATTATTTGGCAATGTAGGCATTTTATATGTATGTGTTTTGTTGATGATTTATAATGTTTGTATTCTATTTTGTTTTTGTAAACGGGGGTTCGAGAAATTAGAGTATAGCCTCAGCGTCCCCTGCGTGGGATGTCTTTATTGTAAAGTGACCGACTGGTGGAATGCCTTCAGTGTTACCACTAGGGCTGTTTCGGCAGATCTTTTATGCGGATTGGGGATGAGTCCTATGTCAGCGAAGTTGTGGTCTTGATTTTGTCGTCCTGATTCGGCTCTTCGCAGTCCGCTGGACCCTGTAAGCAATGAATAACTAACTAACTAACCATCCAAAATGATGTGAATTTGTGAAAGGTGCCTTACTCAACCATTTTAGACGTGAAAATGGGAATCTGCTCTTGTTTTGAGACTTAGAACGTAGTGTGTAGCGAGATACAGGAAGTAGGTCACGTTCGTCATTACGTGGCGTATGAAGCCGCCTCACGGCAACCATGAAAAGAGAAAGTAGTGCACATACATTATCTTTGGTGAAACAAAGATCAAAAATCTAAATCACGAAAAGAGAAAGTAGTACGGAATCACTTTCACAACAAAATCACGCGCTTCCGATAGGTCCTTACTATCTGCGATTACTCGTGTTTTATTATCTGCTGTGATTGGGTGCCTTACTAGTTACTCACGACATGCTTCTTTTCTGTCAATAAGTATTATTTTCATGTTCCCCGTTTTAAACATTAAATTCTCCACGTACATTCTGTAACATTAAGCCATCACGAAGCCTAAGCTGTCAGTGTCTGTTCACGCTCCACTGACTTTAAGTGTGTGCGCCTGTTGAGCCATTTTAAGAGAGCCCAGCCAATAAGGGACGATCTGTTGAGCCATTCTAAGAGAGCTCAGCCAATAAGGGACGATCTGTTGAGCCATTCTAAGAGAGCCCAGCCAATAAGGGACGATCTGTTGAGCCATTCTAAGAGAGCCCAGCCAATAAGGGACCTGTTGAGCCATTCTAAGAGAGCCCAGCCAATAAGGGACGATCTGTTGAGCCATTCTAAGAGAGCCCAGCCAATAAGGGACCTGTTGAGCCATTCTAAGAGAGCCCAGCCAATAAGGGACGATCTTTACAACGCTCGCGCCCCACCTTTAGATTTAAAGTTCTCAAAACCCAGACACCAAAACTGTAGGAATACATCAGCAAATAGTATCTGTTAGCGTGAATGAGGCATTCTGTAGTTCTCCACCTGACTTTGTGCTATGGCTCGTACTCATATTAAACAAGGAATGTGGGTGTCCTTCGCCAAATATTTATTGTGTCCTCTAAGCCTGTATGTACGTGTATTGGATGTATGCGTATTGTAGGTACGTCAAGGCATTTTGGACTTACATGCTTAGCAGTGTGTCTAAGTACTCACCTTCCCACCTCCCTCTCCCTACTTCTCCCCCTCCATACCACAAAATAAATAAATAAATAAATAAAAAAAATGATTTTTGCAAATCTGTGTGAAATAAACCCTAAATAGTCCAAAAAATCAATTTTGGTCCGTCTGTGTGCTTGTCCGTCTGTGCAAAACTTTGAAGTAGATTAATATCTCAGAACCTATTTCAACTATCACACTCAAACTTAGTAAGATGGTGCACATCCAAAAACCGCATAATATGATCTGTGGGTTCGGGCACTGAATAGAATAGACCCAACGTTTCCCGGTGTGTCGTAAGAGGTGACTAACAGGGGTGATGTCAGCACGGAATCATTGGGCGAAAGCCTTCTACACAGAAGTCACCGGCCAGGTTCAACGACCACGTGAGCGGGGCCAAGGCGAGCCACACTATACTCGTGGATTTCGGCTGTGGCCAACAGTCTGGAGAGGATTGGGCCCTGCCAGGTCTTTATTGCCCAAAACACCCTGCATGATAAAAAGAACCACTCACTCCATACCGGAACGGTTGACGCCCGAGTCACCAAGGATCGCGAGTTCCCTTGGCCACCAGGACGGAGTTAATAAGTGTGCTGCTGATGGACCAACTTAGCAGATCCGCTCGAGAGACAACATCGTCAGGACCCTAACTGCGGCGGGAAAATTAGAAGAACTAGTCCACGAGCTGGACCACTATCGATGGAACATCTTAGGAACAGCAAACTGCGCTAAACAACGACCGACAAAGACCACAAGCTCTATTTCAGCGGTAAAGATAATAGGCACGAACACGGCGTTGGATTCTTGGTCCACAAAGACATTCTAGTCATGAGTTGCTGCCCAGTCTCCAGTAGACTCATTACCATTTCAGCATCACCATCATCCAGGTCTATGCCCCAATACCAGACTATGACGCCAGCGAAGTCGAGGATTTCTATGAACATCTACATGCAGTCCTTGAACAAGTGCCGAAGAATGACATAGTCATAGCGCAAGGCGACTGGAATGCCAAGGTTGGCCAAGATGCGCACCACAACTGGGGAGACACATGTGGACCCCACTGCAACAACGAGACAAATGGCAGAGGTCTGAAACTCTTGGAATTGGCCAGGTACAACAATCTGATACTAGCAAACACGCTTGGTCTCCACCGGAAATCCAGACGATGGACCTCGCACCGTCTCAGCGGGGAGCATCACAACCAGATTCACTACATCATGGTCAAGACACGATTCAGATCAAGCATCAACATTGGCAGGACACGCACTTTTCCAGGAGCAGACATCGGAAGTGACCACGATCTCGTGATGATGTCCTTCCGGCTCCACTTGAAGAGAGTAAACACAACAAAGTGCACAAGACTGAAGTTCGTCCTGGACAAACTGCAAGAACCGGAGGAGGCAGAAATATTTAAAGCCACAGTTGGAGGGAAATTTGCACCACTGCTCATTTTGGGAGCTGGTGAAGTAGATGTCAACACCATGACCACCACCTTCAACTCAGCTGTGACAGATGCCGCCACTAAGATCCTTGGCAAACACCGCCCAAAGAAGAAACCGTGGATCACACCTGAACTTTTGGATCTGTGTGATAAACGAAGAAAGATTAAAAAAAAAGAAAAAAAAACACATCACAAGGAGCTGATGCCTACCGAAAAATCAACAATGACGTCCAAAAGGGCATGCGCACAGCAAAGGGGAACTGGATAGAAGAACAATGGCAGGAAATAGATAACAGTCTGAACAAGAACAACAGCAAGAAGTTCTACCAGACTGTGAAGCGGCTGACAAGTGTTAAACAGCCCAAAGTCTCCACGATCCAAAGCAAGTCTTGTTTATGCCTTACAGAAGAACAAAAAGTCTTGGACAGATGGACAGAGTACTGCTCTGACCTTTACAACCATACACCAAACGGAGATCCCATCAGTTCTAACATGTCCCCAGAACAGAGAAGAGGAAGAAACCCTGCCAATTCTCCCAGAAGACGTTGAGGCAGCAGTGCTATCACTAAAGAAAGGGAAGTCAGCGGGAGTGGACAACATACCGGCGGAATTTGCTGCAAGCCGGATGGAAAGCGATGATTGACGCCCTCACCATTATTTTTAACAAGATCTGGCAGAGTGGGGAGTGGCCAATACTATGGTCCTAGTCGCTTGTCATCACTCTTCCCAAAAGGGTAATCTTCAGGAGTGTGAAAATTATCGCATCATCTAAAAATATTACTCAACAGGTTGAAACCCCAAGCTGAACAAGTCATTGCTGAAAAACAAGCAGGATTCAGGGCAGGGCGAAGTACCACTGAACATATTTGTAACCCCAGAATAATCTGCGAGAAATACCTACAGCACCAACAACCTCTATATCTTGTATTTGTGGACTTCAGTAAAGCCTTTGACCGAGTCTGGTATGCAGCTCTGTGGGAAACCATGAGAGTGTACAACGTAAGCACCAACATTATTGAAATCATCAAAAGCCTGTATGATAAGGCTACCGGTGAAGTCCTCGGAAATAAGTGCAGAGAAGACCAAAATGATGACCAACAACACCAATGGCATCAACATGGACATCAAAGTCCAAGGCCTTTCCCTTAACACAGTGGATAGCTTCAAATATTTAAGAGCCATTGTATCAGACAATGGGTTCCGACAGGATGTCCTCTCCAGGATCGCACAAACAACTGCTGCCCTGACAAGGTTGAAGCCCATTTGGAAAGACAGGACCATCAGTCTACATTCCAAGGTAAGGCTGCTGTGCTCCCTTGTCTTCTCCATCTTCCTATATGCATGCGAAACATGAACCCTCACAACAGATCTACAACGAAGAATGCAAAGCATGGAGATGAGGTGCTACAGAAGACTTCTGGGTATTTTTTTTTATACCCAGCACATCACCAACAACGAAGTCCGACAGACCATCACACAAGCCATTGGATAACACGATGACATGCTCACAACGGTGAAGAAACGGAAACTCCGATGGTATGGCTACGTCACCAGAGCATCAGGCTTTGCAAAAACTATCCTGCAATGCACGGTACAAGGAGGCAGAAGAAGAGGGAGACCGAAAAAGAGGTGGAAGGACAACATTCGAGAATGGACTGGTTTGACACTGAACGAAACCAAGAGGGTTGCTAAGAACAGAGAAAGATGGAGTATGCTGGTTAAGCGATCATCTGTGGTGCTCCAACGACCTTTGAGTTACGGGATAGAAAAGAATAGAGAGGAATGAATGACTTCACTTCAAGGTTAAGGTTAAGGTCAAAAGGTCAACAAATGTTAACAAAAAAATATGTTCTTGATTTGGCTCAAGAGTCTGCTGGACCTAAAGCACCAACCATGGAATGTAATGTCATCAAGCAATGACAATGTTTTTAAAAAAAAATCACATTTTTTCTAAGTTATTAATATTGAACTTATGCTTATTTGATGAACAATAGATATCAATGAGACATACATACTATGGAAATTTGATCAACCTCACTCCAAGGGCACTGGAGCTGTCCAAAGTCGGTTCGTATAGGTACTTTGAAGTGATCTTGACCCTAAACTATGACAGAAATAAAGTCCAAACTTGTATTTAGAGATGATTGAATTTTCATATTTGTTTACATTGATCTTGAAGGCAAGATCATTTTAGGCCTTGCAAAAACATATAAAATAGGTAATCGCACAGTGGAATGGCTGTATATTTATTTTCTAATTTGATTTTTCACATTTTATTGTCCATTTTAATCGGGAAATTCTGGGCCGTCTTTCCTTGGGAAGATATGTGGTCGCAGCCCAAATCCAACCTATCTAATATTAGTTATGTTTTAAAAATGTAACCCATAATATGCAACAACATTGGGCTATTCGCTAATACATAAGTTTGAGAGGCCAATTGAAGGTCAGGGACGTCTCAAGGTCAAGGTCACTAAAGGTCAAGGTCATCCCAAGGTCACTGCTTAAAAAAACAAAAAAAACCAATTTTTACTGTAGCTTGTTTGGTCGTGCATGAGTGTATTTGGAGCCAGAGGTCAAGGTCATCTCAAAGTCAAGCCCTAGAAAGATCAAAGTCGGCATTACTTTGCATTTTAATACCACCGTTTCATTTTGTTTTTTCTGGGCATTCATTTTTATTTTAAATAATTATTGCAGGTTCCATAAGGAACATGTGAGTCATATGGGCTTTGCCCTTCTAGATTAAAAACACAGTTTCTATTGTGTAACATTTCTGCAATCGATGTGGAACAAACCTGGGTAGTGTTTTTCTGGAAAGCACGGCATGCGTCCTGGTTACTAATTCAATTCAATGCAACAATAAAATTATTAAAATGGAAACCTCTATCCAGATCTTCTGTTCTGAGCTATTATTAGAAAAATTATTTCTTCTCCTCCTCCTCCTTCTTCTTCCTTTCCTCCTTCTTCTTCTTCTTCTTCTTCTTCTTCTTCTTCTTCTTCTTCTTCTTCTTCTTCTTCCTCTTCCTCTTCTTCTTCTTCTTCTTCTTCTTCTTCTTCTTCTTCTTCTTCTTCTTCTTCTTCTTCTTCTTCTTCTTCCTCTTCTTCAATTTCTTCTTCTTCTTCTTCTTCTTCTTCTTCTTCTTCTTCTTCTTCTTCTTCTTCTTCTTCTTCTTCTTCTTCTTCTTCTTCTTTTGATGCTGCAGGTAGACATCTAGGATAGGTTTGAGTTAGATCTCTTTGAGCTGGAAAAGCACTATACAACATTTGATTTCACCGTCTTCAGACACCTTCTTTCTCCCCCTCGTCCACACTACAGTTTCCCTACAACATTTCATTTCACCGTCTTCAGACACCTTCTTTCTCTCCCTCGTCCACACTACAGTACTGTTTTCCCTACAACATTTCACTTCACCGTCTTCAGACACCTTCTTTCTCTCCCTCGTCCACACTACAGTACTGTTTTCCCTACAACATTTCACTTCACCGTCTTCAGACACCTTCTTTCTCTCCCCCGTCCACACTACAGTTTTCCCTCTTGAATTCAAACCCTCACCCCCTTCCACGCCTCACTTCCCTCCCCACAAACATTGTCCTTATTGTTCTGAGTGCACTGAGTATGCTGATAGGGCACGGAGAAGTCGCGCTACAAGCGTTCAACATCAACGTGAAATGACTGAAATAGCCACTGAATCAAGTTCTATATTGAGCGGCGTACCGACGCTATTTCAGCAGTTTGTGGGTATAGTTCAACTTTAACATCAACATGAAATGACTAGTTGCAGGTCACTGAATCAGTGAATCAAGTGCTATATGACGCGGCTTTACGGAGCCTATATTTCTCCGGTTTGTGGACATAGTTCAACTTTAACATCAACAGAGTACGTAGGGTAGTGGAATAAATTGACGGCTCGTCTTGTGGTGTTGGACATGCAATACATTAACTATTGCTTGGCTTTTGTGCAGCCCTGAAGGTAACATAATACAATATACTTCCTTAGCGTGGTTACATCAGTAATTATACATGTCATGTGTGTGGGTGGGTGGGTGGGTGTGTGTGCGTGTGTGCTCCAGTGGTGTGGATTGGTGGTGGGAGGAGGGAGGTGAGGGGTTTCCCAATGGCGCTGAGGCTGCCCATGCTTTTGCTACAAAGAAACAACCCGAAGTTTAACCTATATATGTGTGACTGGAGTGCTCAAATCTATCAATCCCATCCTTTATTATTCTACCTTTTTTGTTCAAATGGCTGTACCAGATTAATTATTAGTCAGGGCTGTGATCATAATCTATGTTAATGCCTAATATGCCAATGAACCAGCTTTTGTTTAAAAAACGCACACACGCACGCACACACACTCAGCGCACAAAACCCGGATGTTGATATGACACTGAATGCATAATGTATAGTCCTGTATTTGTAAATGCGGCGGAACAATCCAAAGGCTAGTTACTGGAGAACAACTCCTGCAGCAAGTGTCACGCTATCACACCGAGGCATTAACCAAGTAGATTGGATCCGCGATAGCAAAACGAAAGTGGATTTATTCTCAAACCGTGTAAGAACTAGATTGAACGCACTATTTCGAAACGATATAGGCTTATGCTATGTGAAAGTTACACATATACAGAAATTGGGACTGTATCACTATAAAGAAATTGGGTCTGTATCAATATAAAGAAATTGGGTCTGTATCAATATAAAGAAATTCGGACTGAAGGAGGTGCAGTGGCTGAAGGAGGTGCAGTGGCCATGGCTAAAGGAGGTGCAATGGCCATGGCTGAAGGAGGTGCAGTGGCCGTGGCTGAAGGAGGTGCAGTGGACATGGCTAAAGGAGATGCAGTGGCCATGGCTAAAGGAGGTGCAGTGGACATGTTTGAAGGAGGTGCAGTGGCCGTGTTTGAAGGAGGTGCAATGACCTTGGCTAAAGGAGGTGCAGTGACCATGGCTAAAGGAGGTGCAGTGGCCATGGCTGAAGGAGGTGCAGTGGCCATGGCTAAAGGAGGTGCAGTGGCCGTGACTGAAGGAGGTGCAGTGGCCGTGGCTGAAGGAGGTGCAGTGGCCGTGGCTGAAGGAGGTGCAGTGGCCGTGGCTGAAGGAGGTGCAGTGGCCGTGGCTGAAGGAGGTGCAGACGCCGTGGCTGAAGGAGGTGCAGTGGCCATGGCTAAAGGAGGTGCAGTGGCCGTGGCTGAAGGAGGTGCTGTGGCCGTGGCTGAAGGAGGTGCAGTGGCCGTGGCTGAAGGAGGTGCAGTGGCCGTGGCTGAAGGAGGTGCAGTGGCCGTGGCTGAAGGAGGTGCAATGGCCGTGGCTGAAGGAGGTGCAGTGGCCGTGGCTGAAGGAGGTGCAGTGGCCGTGGCTGAAGGAGGTGCAGTGGCCGTGGCTGAAGGAGGTGCTGTGGCCGTGGCTGAAGGAGGTGCAGTGGCTGAAGGTGGTGCTCTGGCTCCTGTGCCTGCGTTGGTTTCCTTATCTGAGAAAAAAGCAGTCAAAGTAAACTACCAAACAAAAGATTGCTGCCAAAAGACATGTCAGGAGTTACCCTGTCTTGCCGATGATTGTGAAAAAAATCGGGTTATTCCACACATCTTACCTGAACATGTTGATGCAAGTGTTTATTCAAAAACATAAAATAAAAAGGTTTTGGACGCGCTCTGCCCAAAGGAGCAGAATAAATATTGACAAAAAAAAACTGCCATCTTCTTCTAGAGGTTTTTGGCCTTGTAGTTACAAAAAATCCCAGGCATACAAAGTTTAATGAAAACTATTGTGAGGGGGAGGATTTGTTCTTCAAATATGGTCCTAGTGAACAGATTTCTTCAACAATAATTTTAACATGCACACAAAGCATACACATATTGACTGTTGTATTCTGCATTAACATAATACAAACATTATTTAAAAAAAATATTTTAAAGAACCAGCTACCCGGAAGAGAAAAAATGTGTTTCTGATAGATATAAAGCCATATTTCGAACATTTTAGTCGTCACGTTTGTATTATTATTATTATTATTATTATTATTATTATTATTATTATTATTATTATTATTATTATTATTATTATTATTGAGGATTTTTATAGCGCACTTATCTCGCCGTACTTGACCAGACTCTAGGCGCTGGCTCATACAGGATCTAACTCAAACCGCCCGAGATGCCCACCCGCAGCCTTTGGGTGCATGGTCTGACGCCCAGACAACTGAGCACTGTCCTGGCCAGCCAGGGATGGGGGAGAAGGACCAAGTGCATGCTGGGTGTGTTCTTGTTACCGGCACTCACCCGTCTAGGGGATGAGCGTCAGGATCTTTAAAGTCCGTTATGATGGAATGTATGCGACACACAGACTAGACCTCGGTTTATACTCTCATCCGAAGAAGTAGGAAACGGGAGTAAAGTGTCTTTCCCAGGGACACAACACCAGCCCGGACAGGGCTCGAACCCGGGACCTTCAGATCCGCAAGCCAAAGCACTACCATAAGACCACCGTGCCTCTCGTGTTCCCCAATAAAGTTTCTTGAGAAAATTGTCTGTTATAAAAAAGAAAAAGAAAAAAAAGCCCTTTGATCCATTGGATACCTACTATAGGCATAATGTGTTGCTATAAAAGTCAATAAAAGAAACATTTACCGGTCTTTTAAATTTCGCCACTTTTTTCCCGCCACCTGAGAGGTCACTACTACCACCTCCCTTTTCATTTAATCAGAAATGAGGCGCCGCACCTCGACCTTCCTCATGGTTAGCATGGAAGACAAAGGCTGCAGCTAATGGTAAGTTTCCAACAGTAGCAGCACTTCGGGGCGAGTCCAGATTTTGTTAACTCCTTGGGACAAAATTTGAAATATAAATAAAGCCCTTTTAGCTCATGCAAATGAACTAAAGAACTGGAGACCTTCCTTTTTGCTACACGCCATTACACAACAGATCCCAAAGGCCTATTTACTAACATCATCATTACCTTGCATTGGCGATCCATGTATCTATATTGAAACAAGCATGATGAGGTCAACTGAATAAATAAATAAATAAATAAATAAATAAATAAATAAATAACTAAATAAACTTTGTTTTAGGTTCATGCTATTCTAATATTCTAGTGACATACGAAGTTTAAACCACATCCGTCCATTAGTTTCTGAGAAATGGCCTTACAGACTTACACACACACACACACACGCCCACACACACACACACGCCCCCCCCCCCACACACACACACACACACACCCATACACACACACACATACACGCGCGCGCGAGTGCGCACATAACTCTTTCCAGGCTATGCCTGGTGGGGTAGTAAAGAACTTGATTAATTAATTAATAAAATCGTACCTCGTTCAGGAGAGACAGCAACAGCAGTCACATCACCTTCAGTTTCCGCTTCGGGAGGTAGCTTCTCTTCCGTGGCAGGGGGATCTTAGGTCTGGTAAATCTGTCCCTTCTCCACGTCAGCCATATCTAAATGCATTACTCCTTCTTTCACTGGCACAGCATTCAGAGAAGAAAGCTGAATGTCGTACCGACTGGCCAACTCTCCAGGAAACCCTTGTTGAAGGAACCAGCCCCCCCCCCCCCCTCTTGCCCTGTCAAAAACAAAAATAACTTTCTTAGTAACATTCAGAAATCAAGTTCAAGTTCAAGTTCAAGAATACTTTATTATCTCAACAGAGAAATTATGACATACAATTGCTGATCGGTATGAAACATTAAAACAATACATACATAGATAAAACAAGTACACAGTAGACTACATCTATATTAAATTTCCAGTATTAAATGACATCTCAAACATCATCACAAACATCAAGATCTTATATACAAAAATATTACTTAGCGCTTATTTAAAAACTCAATAGATTTTGGAATAAAACTGTTTTTTGTTCTTACAAGAGAACATTTAGGCACACGCAGTCTGCGACCAGAGGGCCACATTTCATAATACTTTGCTAAAACATGTGAAGTGTCTTTCATAACCACTCCCGCCTTCCTCACCACACGGTATTCATGCAGTTCTCTCAAACTGTTTTGTCTTTCACCGGTCACTCTCGCACACATTCTCAACAATCTGTCAAGCACCCTCTTGTTCTTAACACTTAGCCCTCCAAACCAGCAGATAAAATCAAAAGTCAAAACTGATTCAATAAAACAGCGATGAAAAGAAGAAAGAATGGGTCTGCTGATGTTCAAAGAACGGAGTTTCTGAAGGCAGTACAGTCGAGGTCGGCATTTCTTTTCTATCGCAGCTGTGTTTTGGTCAAAGGACAGTTTGTTGTCGAGAATCCACCCTAGGTATTTGTAGTTTGTCACTCTCTCCACTTTCGCACCGTCTATGTACAGGTCGGGGATGGGGGCGGGGTCTCGTCGGAAGTCGATCGTCATTTTTTTTGTCTTCGTCACGTTAAGGTCAAGAAAGTTGTCTTTGCACCATGTGCAGAAGCGGTTAACTTGTTGAAAGTAGACAGTGTCAGAATTTGAAAGGTCTTCGAGAGCGGTGTCGTCGGAGTATTTGATGAGAGGTGAGGGGTCAGAGCCAGTACAGTCATTAGTGTAGAGGGTGAACAGAATCGGTGACAGAACCGTACCTTGAGGAGAGCCAGTAGAAGTTTTTAGGGTGCCAGAGAGAGAAAGTTGAAAGGAAACGGCTTGAGTTCTATTGGTGAGAAAACTGGTGATCCACAGAATTAGTTTAGGGTCGACATGGAGCTCCAGGAGCTTCATTGCCATCAGGTGAGGTTGAATAGTGTTAAATGCAGAAGAAAAATCAATGAATAGGATGCGAACGAACGAGCCAGCTTTTTCTAGGTGATTGTATGCATTGTTGAGTAGGGTCAGTGTTGCGTCGTCAATGGATCTGTTTTGCTTGTATGCGAATTGGTGTGGGGCAAGTTGATGTTGTGTATGCTGCTTAAGCTGGCCCAGAACGATTCACTCAAAGCATTTAAAGACGATAGGAGTCAAAGCAACAGGTCGGTAATCGTTGAGTTCAGAAGGGCTTTTAGACTTGGGAACAGGACAGAGTGTAGAAGACTTCCAGAGAGAGGTGACAGTGCAGGAGCGAAGAGACCAGGAAAACTGCATCAATTTATTATGAATCTAATACTAAGTACTCTGTAGCCTACTTGAAGGTTTACAGTTAGAGCAGCCCATTAATTGTGCATATTGAATTTGCACCCATGTTTGTACAAATTAAATATATGGTATAATAGCCTGTTGTTGTTCTTTTTAATTCCTTTAATTTATTATTTTGTATTATTCTTGGACGCCGTCGGCTTTTCAACAAATTGTATGCTGTTGGCCAATCAAAATCAGAAAATATTAAACTACTTAGAATATGGGAACAAAACGTTCAACTAAGTCAAATTGGGGTAACTAAATAAGATCGTACATTGGAAAATTTTAAAACAAATTTTTTAAATATTGGGTTTTTGCGGAACTTGCAGGTTTTCTTGGATAAAATACAGCAAAGACGACTCCAACATACAAAAACTGCATGCAGTATTCAATAATATATAATAAATATAACTTACTGTACTGAAGTTCTTTCCAATACGTCTGCGTCGCTATTAAAAAAAAGAGCCGTCGTCAAATTGAAATCCAATCGTGACGGTCGCCATGTTTATGCTTGAAGTAAGCATATAGGGAGATATGCTTGGCTTTGCTTGCCAAACCTCTTGTTTTGCTTTCCGCAAGCGGGCGCTAAGAAACGCGCTTACCTTGTTTTCCTTGTCTCAGCTTGATTTGCTTGGCCAATGAAACGCAGCTCTGTATAGGCCTTTCGTTTATAACACCACTATGACCCGGTCACCGTCATGTGACTGGGGCCGCACGCATAACATTTCATTTGAGGGGTACAGATAATGACCTACATATACCAGACCCCAAACTTTCTATCCTATGCTATCCCGTAACTCGAAAGTCGTCGGGGGCGCCCCAGATGGTGGTTTAATCAGCACAATCCACCTTTCTCTGTCCTCAGCAACCCTCAGGGCTTCGCTTAGTGTCAAGTCAGTCCATTCTGGAATGTTTTCCTCCCACCTCTTTCTTTTGTCACCCTCTTCTTCTGCCTCCTCGCACCGTGCCTAGCAGGATGGTCTTTGCAAGGCCTGATGCTCTGGTGACGTGGTCATACCATCGGAGTGTCCGTTTCTTCAGCACTGTGAGCATGTCTTCGTGTCGTCCAATGAGAGTGTAAACCGAGGTCTAGTCTATGGTCCACTAGAACATTCTAGCCACTGTCATAGGTTGCCGCCTAGTCTCCAGTAGACTCATTACCATCCGTCCGAGAGCAGCCCCTTTCAACATCACCATCATCCAGGCCTATGCCCCAACATCAGACTATGATGACAGCGAAGTGGAGGATTTCTATGAAAATCTACAGGCTGTCCTTGATCAAGTGCCGAAGAAGGGCATAGTAATAGTGGAAGGCGACTGGAATGCCAAGGTTGGCCAAGATGCGCACCACAACTAGGGAGACACATGTGGACTCCACTGCAACAACGGGACAAATGACAGGGGTCTGAGACTATTGGAGTTTGCCAGATACAACAATCTGATACTGGCAAACACGCTTGGTCTCCACAAAAAATCCAGACGATGGACATGGCACAGTTTCGGCGGGGAGCATCACAACCAGATAGACTACATCATGGTCAAGACACGTTTCAGATCAAGCATCAACATTGGCAGGACACGCACTTTTCCAGGAGCAGACATCGGAAGTGACCGCGATATCGTGATGATGTCTTTCAGGTTCCACTGGAAGAGAGTAAACACAGCAAATTGCACTAGAAGTTCTAAATGGACAAACTGCAAAACCCGGAGGTGGCAGAAATATTTTAGGCCACAATTGGAGGGAAGTTTGCACCACTGCTCATTTTGGGAGCTGGTGAAATAGATGTCAACACCATGACCACCACCTTCAACTCAGCTGTGACAGATGCTGCCACGGAGATCCTTGGCAAGCACCGGTCAAAGAAGAAGCCGTGGATTACACCTGAACTTTTGGATCTGTGTAATAAACGAAGAGAGATGAAAAAGAAAAAGAACACCCCACAGAGAGCAGATGCCTACCAAAAAATCAACAATGACATCCGAAAAGGCATGCGCACAGCAAAGAAGAACTGGATAGAAGATCAATGCCAGGAAATATGGAACAGTCTGAACAAGAACAACAGCAAGAAGTCCTACCAGACTGTGAAGCGGCTGACAAGTGTTAAACAATCCAAGGTCTCCACGATCCAAAGCAAGTCTGGCATGTGCCTTACAGAAGAATAAGAAGTCTTGGACAGATGGACAGAGTACTGCTCTGACCTTTACAACCACACACCAAACGGAGACCCATCAGTTCTAGCATGTCCCGAGAACAGAGAAGAAGAACAAAACCTCCCAATTCTCCTAGAAGAAGTTGAGGCAGCAGTGCAATCACTAAAGAAGGGGAAGTCAGCGGGAGTGGACAACATACCCGCGGAACTGCTTCAAGCAGGAGGAGAGGCAATGATTGAAGCCCTCGCCATTATCTGTAACAAGATCTGGCAGAGTGGGGAGTAGCATTCACCATGGACCCAGTCGCTAGTGATCACTCTTCCCAAAAAAGGTAACTTTCAGGAATGTGAAAATTACCGCACCATCAGCCTCATCAGCAATCCCAGCAAGGTTCTCCTGAAAATAATACTCGACAGGTTGAAACACGTCATAGCTGAAGAACAAGCAGGATTCAGGGCAGGGCGAAGGACCATTGAACAGATTTTCAACCTCACAATAATCTGCGAGAAATACCTACAGCACCAACAACATCTATATCCTGTGTTCGTAGACTTCAAGAAGGCGTTTAACCGAGTTTGGCATACAGCTCTGTGGGCAACCATGACTGTGTACAACATCAGCCCTAAAACTATTGAAGTCATCAAAAGCCTGTATGACAAGGCTTCCAGTGCAGTCCTCCACAACAGCGCAATCGGAGAGTGGTTCAGAACAACAATCTGTCTCCAACACTCTTCAACATCTTACTAGAGCGCATCAAGTCAGATGCCCTTGCAGATCACGAAGGCACAGTCAGCTTAGGGGGTAGAGCAATCTCCAATCTTCGTTTTGCGGATGACATTGATGGATTGGCTGGAGAGGAACAAGAACTTGAACAGCTTGTATAGAAGCTTGATACCACCTCACCTCCAGAGCCCATGTAAGGGAAATAAGTGCAGAGAAGACCAAAATGAGGACCAACAAAACCAATGGCATCAACACGGACATCAAAGTCCAGGGCTAATCCCTCAACACAGTGCATAGCTTCAAATATTTAGGAGCCATTGTATCAGACAATGGGTCCCGACAGGAAGTGCTCTCCAGGATTGCACAAAAAACTGCTGCCCTGGCAAGATTGAAGCCCATTTGGAAGATTAGACTGCTGCGCTCTGTTGTCATCTCCATCTTCCTATACGCTTGCGAAACATGAACACTCACAGCAGATCTACAACGAAAAGTACAATGCATGGAGATGAGGTGCTACAGAAGACTTCTGGGCATTTCCTATACCCAGCACATCACCAACGACGAAGTCCGACAGGCCATCACACAAGCCATTGGACAACACGATGATCTGCTCACAGTGGTGAAGAAACGGAAACTCCGATGGTATGGCCACGTCACAAGGTCATCAGGCCTTGCAAAGACCATCCTGCAAGGCACGGTGCAAGGAGGTAGAAGAAGAGGGAGACCGAAAAAGAGGTGGGAGGACAACTTTCGAGAATGGACTGGTTTGACACTGAGCGAAGCCACGAGGGTTGCTGAGGACATGGAAAGATGGAGTGCGCTGGTTAAACGATCATCTGTGGTGCCCCTACGACCTCCACGTTACGGGATAGGATAGGATAGCTATGCACGCACGCATTTCATACCACGGACTGTAAAGATCCTGACGCTTATGGAGAGTGCTAGCTACATAAAAACGACCAACAAGCACTAGGTCCTTTCTCCCCATCCAGGTAGCCCTGAATTGTCCGGGCGTCAGACCATGCACCCAAGACAGCAAGTGGGCCTCTCCAGTGGCTTGAGTTGAATCCTGTGTAGACGCCATCGCCTTGAGTTGAATCCTGTGTAGACGTCATCGCCTTGAGTTGAATCCTGTGTAGACGTCATCGCCTTGAGTTGAATCCTGTGTAGACGTCATCGCCTTGAGTTGAATCCTGTGTAGACGCCATCGCCTTGAGTTGAATCCTGTGTAGACGTCATCGCCTTGAGTTGAATCCTGTGTAGACGCCATCGCCTTGAGTTGAATCCTGTGCAGACGTCATCGCCTTGAGTTGAATCCTGTGTAGACGCCATCGCCTTGAGTTGAATCCTGTGTAGACGTCATCGCCTTGAGTTGAATCCTGTGTAGACGCCATCGCCTTGAGTTGAATCCTGTGTAGACGTCATCGCCTTGAGTTGAATCCTGTGTAGACGCCATCGCCTTGAGTTGAATCCTGTGTAGACGTCATCGCCTTGAGTTGAATCCTGTGTAGACGCCATCGCCTTGAGTTGAATCCTGTGTAGACGTCATCGCCTTGAGTTGAATCCTGTGTAGACGCCATCGCCTTGAGTTGAATCCTGTGCAGACGTCATCGCCTTGAGTTGAATCCTGTGTAGACGCCATCGCCTTGAGTTGAATCCTGTGTAGACGTCATCGCCTTGAGTTGAATCCTGTGTAGACGTCATCGCCTTGAGTTGAATCCTGTATAGACGTCATCGCCTTGAGTTGAATCCTGTGTAGACGCCATCGCCTTCAGCATGTCTGCAGCTAGAGAAGTGATAGATAACAACTTTGTTTTATTAATATAATCATTTTTTAAAAAATAATATAATAATAATTTATTTTATAACGCGCAATACCAAACATGAAGTCTGCTCAAAGCGGAACATCCATTTATTGTCACGCTATGTACAATGAAATACATTTCCATAAATCTATCATTAAATCATTTAAATCAATAACATATACATATACACACACACGCACTCACGTCCATGGCACTTGCAACGACCATTTGTGCAGTTAATAGCACTGCAAAGGTCACTCCCACGTCTTTTGGTAGAATGTCCGCTAAGTACAGTGTCAATGCCGTAAGTACAGTGTCAATGCCGTAAGTACAGTGTCAATTCCGTAAGTACAGTGTCAATGCCGTAAGCCATTTTCCATCACGATGACCACTTGGTGGCGCTGGCAACTTTCGGTTTCGCGTGTCCGGGAGTTTTGCTCCTTCTTTTGTGAAACTAAACTTTTTTGCTGTAAGTTAAGATGTTACTTCGTCTGTTGTATTGGATTGTATTGTACTGTACTTTATTGTATTTTATTGTACTGTATTGTATTGTACTGTATTGTATTGTCCTGTATTGTATTGTATTGTATTGTGTTATATTGCCCTGTATTGTATTGTATTGTATTGTATTGTGTTGTATTGTATTGTACTGTATTGGATTGTATTGTATTGTACTGTATTGTATTGTATTGCCCTGTATTGTATTGTATTGTATTGTATTGAAACATACTCTAATTATTATGTTAAAGATTTTGCTGCTGTTTAAATAATTTTACCCACAAGATAATGACTACTTCGTGGCAAATTCCTGCGTGCGGCCCCTACTGAGGCCTAACCCGAATCAGATTGAAAAAGGCAAACTGAAGCGAGGGCTGCGTTACTCAACACTAATATCCCGCATCCGGTTCTCTCCAAGCTGACACACGCGGATCCATAGTTATCGTAGTAAAGCGTTCAGTAAACACCACTACATTTTAAGTAGAAACAGAAACTCTATTTACTTGGAAGTTTCTTACTTTTGGGGTAAGTCGATCAAATTTTATCATCCATTTTTCTTATCACATTTCTGTTGTTTTCATTGCGATATTGAGGTATTCATGTTGGTTTTGTGTACCGCGACTTTCTGAAATGGTGGTTCCATAGTCGTTCCTCTCTAAGGAACTTCGCTGCTAGCTCAAAGGGTTTCTGAAGGGCTGATGAACTCGCAACAGCGCCCTCCATTGTTTACTGAAACTTTGGTTGAAAGTTCTTCTAATAGGGGCTGGAAAAGGCCGATTTTTAAACACCATCGTTTTAGGAATGTCAGTGGGGTTTGTACCTATGGCAATTGATAATATATGGATGGTCAGGGTAGGTTAGGGTTAGGGTTTATAGACTGAAATCGTCTAACCAAATTTAGAGCAGGCCTGAACACCGGTGTCAGAAATGAACTGGGTAGGCATCCCCCTTAGTGGACAGGTTTGTTTACCAAGTACTTGCAGCCCACATTACTCGCTCGTAGCTGTCTACATGACATATAGTTGTGTGTGTAATCAACCGTCAGACGATAGTTTGGTGTGTAATCAACCATCAGACATTTGTCTACAATTGTAGATGTGTTTCAGTTAGTGGCAGTTCGCTTTTAGTTGAACAACAAACATGTACTGATGTAGCAAAGGTGGGTGTTGACATCAGTGTGCGGATGGACTGTCATTTTCCTTTCATTCATGGGATCACATCTGTCCTAAATAATTAAGTTAAAGTTTCGGCACACAACATTGATAGTTAAAATGAATTGGGGTTTTGTCATCGATCTTTCTTGATGCCTGCGAAGCTTAGGTGTCCGCAGTTGGGAGCTGACCGCAAATGGGTATACCTACCCGAACTTGTCAGACATGGTTTCACCTTCCTCGTTGTCTCCACCTAGGACTTAGGATTAGGAATGTTGATGTACAAGACACGGAGTAGGTAGTGTCACCCTAACAGGGACTGGAATGGTCTAGAAGCATGTTGACATGGGACTATAAAGGGTTATCCCTTTCAGGCCCATACAACAGTTCCTCAAATGACTATTATGTTATTGATTCTGTGTCTCTGTCTCTGTCTCTACACCATTATTAAAGGTAGAGAGTAAACCGGAGCACTCGGAGAAAAGCCTCAGGCTGGGTTCGACCTATCAACTGTACTAACAATGTTACCTGAAGCAGAACGCAGTATAATTTAGAATCTTAGTGAAAGGACGGCTACCTGCGTTTTGACTATCCTATCCTATCCTATCCTGTCCCATAACCCGAAGGTCGTAGGGGCACCACAGATGATCGCTTAACCAGCATACTCCATCTTTCTCTGTCCTCAGCAGCCCTCATGGCTTCGCTCAGTGTCAAACCAGTCCATTCTCGAATGTTGTCCTCCCACCTCTTTTTCGGTCTCCCCCTTCTTCTACCTCCTTGCACTGTGCCTTGCAGAATGGTCTTTGCAAGGCCTGATGATCTGGTGACGTGGCCATACCATCGGAGTTTCCGTTTCTTCACCACTGTGAGCAGGTCATCGTGTTGTCCAATGGCTTGTGTGATGGTCTGTCGGACTTCAACGTTGGTGATGTGTTGGGTATAGGAAATGCACAGAAGTCTTCTGTAGCACCTCATCTCCATGCTTTGTATTCTTCGTTGGAGATCTGCTGTGAGGGTCCATGCTTCGCAAGCATATAGGAAGATGGAGATGACCAGAGATCGCAGCAGTCTTACTTTGGAATGTAGACTGATGGTTCGTTTTGACGTAGACTTGTTGTCTCCATTATCTTTAGCCCACTGCCTCCTTGCCAGATAACGCCATAAGCATGGTGTACATGTTAAACTGGTTGACACTGGTTTGTTGTATTGTCACCCTGTTGCGTGTACATTGTGCGCTGGCTTACATAATGGTTTAAACTGCACGTTGTCGCCGACGGGGCTGCCACAATGAGGTCATCCGGGTTAGCCTACTTCTCGGCACCCGTCCACCCCTCGGTTAAGGGGTGGGTGGGGAAGGTCGGGCGCCGATTATGGAAAGAGTGGTCGGACGAGTTTTCCACTTGGAGCGCCATTCGTTCCTCCCTGACTTTCCCCACCTCCAATATTTTATTACGCCATAACTCAAATTTACCAATACGCCTGAAGGAAATTGCATTCAGGTTGTGCTTGAGCCACTGGCGGACGGGCTACACGCCAGCAGTATGCCTGTGTGGGTCACCAGTTGGGTTCGAGCACTGCCTGTTTGCGTCATATCATAGATACAGATGTATCTATGGTCATATATATATCCTATCCTATCCTATCCCCTAACTCTAAGGTCGTTGGGGCACCGCAGATGATCGTTTAACCAGCGCACTCCACCTTTCTCAGCAATACTCATAGCTAACAGATCATCAACCCTTGCAAGGACTATTCTGCAAGGCACAGTGCAAGGAGGTAGAAGAAGAGGGAGACCGAAAGAGAGGTGGGAGGACAACATTCGAGAATGGACTGGTTTGACACTGAGCGAAGCCATCAGGGATGCTGAGGACAGAGAAAGATGGAGTATGCTGGTTAAACGATCATCTGTGGTGCCCCTACGACTTCAGGGTTACGGGACAGGATAGGATAGGATAGACTCATAGCTTCGCTCAGTGTCAAGCCAGCCCATTCTCGAAAGTTGTCCTCCCACATCTTTTTCTGTCTCCTTCTTCTGCCTTCTTGCACCGTGCCTGTTTGCATGCCCCACCCTAAATCAGCATTTTGCCCCCTTTGTTAATATATGTGTGAGACTAGACCACCTACCAGATATGATGACTTTCCGCCGAACATTAGAGACGAAGGGAGTGGGCATCCTCACACTTGCCGCCAGACTCATCCATCTGTCCCCAGTGGTTACACTACTATAAATAACTGCTACATAATTAGCTTTACTAATATAATTGACTTTTAACAGTGGTCCTAAAGAGCCCCGGCCTTACATTATATTTAACAACATCTTAATTAATTGTAAATATCATATACATGTACGTGTGTCCGGGGACTTTAATCTATGAAACGGACGAGTGCTGTCGCTGTACGTGTGGCAAAGTCATTTATATATTTTATTTGTTCAGTGTGTATGTATGTATGTATATGGGTGTGTGAGTATTTATATATGTGAATATATGTGTGTATGTCCCCCCCCCCTCTCTCCCGTGGGGGTGCCTGGGGTTTCAATATAACTAGTATCCCCACTTTCTGGAAGTTTAATGCTTTAAATTCCCACGTAGTAGTAGTAGTAGTAGTAGTAGTAGTAGTAGTAGTAGTAGTAGTAGTAGTAGGGACAGATGTAGGCCGTGGAGTCTTTCTGAACGTCCCATCTTTTATATTTATTTACAATGGTCTGCCTTGCATGCAATTTGCCTACATATTAGTCATAGCTGTAAAATAAGTCTATAAATTTTGTAATTGCATCCAACTGGCTTTTGAACTGATTAGTAGTTTTAGCACGTTTTAAAGACATTGGAAGGTCATTCCAATGTCTTACAGTTCTATATGAAAAAGAGAATGTCCTAATATTAGTGTTACAGTGTCTAACAAAGATTTTGACTTCAGATAAGCGTGTCAGATTACTATGAGGATTAGCAAAAAAGTCATTCCATTTTAAGTCATCAATGTTATTATAAATTTTGAATACTTGTATTAGGTCACCTCGTAATCTTCTACCAGCCAGTGAATGTAAACCAAGGAAAAGAAGTCGCTCTTTATAGGACATTTTTCTACATTCTATTAGTAACTTTATTGCCCTTCTTTGAACTTTCTCTATAGCAATAGACTGCCGTTTAAATTTAGGATACCATACAGAGTTTGCATATTCCAGATGGGGCCTCACCAAAGCCTTATACAACATACAAAATGATTCTTTATTAATAAATTTGAAAGTTCTTTTAATTAGTCCAATCATTTTATTTGCTTTGTTTATATGCTGTTCTAAATATGAGTATCAAAATTTAAGGACATATTAAAAGTTACTCCAAGGTCTTTTTCTTCTTCACATGATTGTAACAGTTTATCTAAACCACTACCATCCATCTTATACTGTTGCTGTCTTTCTCCTTTGTTCTTTCTCATTCCTATTCTGTTCTATCAATCTACTATACTATCTGCTTCTTCGCTATACCACTACTATACCAGTCACCTACCTTTTTTCTTGAAAATTCTTCCGGGACAAAACTCCTCATTTGTGTTTGAGGTCTGTTGGATCAGCTTGGGAATATTGAATGCTTTCTGCCAGGTGGTCACTGGGGCTTCCTACCCTATTCTATCCTATCCCATAACTCGGAGGTCGTAGGGGCACCACAGATGATCGTTTAACCAGCGTACTCTAGTACTCCTTGATATATATTTATATTTATAGATATGTTAAAGCATCATCTCGGTTAGGAGAGAGAGAGAGAGAGAGAGAGAAGAGAAGATAAGATAACAGTTTTATTTTGCAAGGGTAAAGGTGTAAGCGCTGGATGGGCTGTTTTATATTTTGACCTTGGGGCTTTAACAATAACTATTAAATACAACTAAATGTTAAAACATTCACATTCATTCTTTAAAAAGTGTTAAAGAGAGGAGAGAAAGCGAGAGAGAGGGGGGGAGTGGGGACATTACATTACATCATTATTGCTTTTGCTTCCTGACCGAATAGTTTATTAATGTTTTTGGATACGTGCCCCTTTCACTCCGATGGTATGGCCATGTCACCAGATCATCAGGCCTTGCAAAGACTATTCCGCAAGGCACAGTGCAAGGAGGTAGAAGAAGAGGGAGACCGAAAAAGAGGTGGGAGGACAACATTCGAGAATGGACTGGTTTGACACTGAGCGAAGCCATCAGGGCTGCTGAGGACAGAGAAAGATATAATATGCTGGTTAAACGATCATCTGTGGTGCCCCTACGACCTTCGGGTTACGGGACAGGATAGGATAGGATAGGAATTCATTAACTCCTCTTGAACTTGTTTGCTTAAGGTTTCTTAATGTTTTATGAACAAATTCAATTGACAAAATATAGGTTTTGTGGTCAATGTTTTTGGACGGACGAAATTCTGCTAATCGATTTAGATTATTTTCTTTTGATATGTCAGCAGTTATAATTCTATCAGACGTTCTGACAAAATGTAACTTAGTTTCTTCACCACTGTGAGCAAGTCATCGTGTTGTCCAATGGATTGTTAAAGCAATAACCATGTAATGTAATGTTATGTATTCAGTAATGTTGTTGGGCAACACGGTGACTTGCTCACAGTGGTGAAGAAACGGAAACTCCGATGGTATGGTCACGTCACCAGAGCATTGGGCCTTTCAAAGATCATCCTGCAATGCACAGTGCAAGGAGGTAGAAGAAGAGGAGACCGAAAAACAGGTGGGAGGACAACATTCGAGAATGGACTGGTTTGACGCTGAGCGAAGCCATGAGGTTTGCTGAGGACAGAAAAAGATGGAGTACGCTGGTTAAACGATCAAGACTTTAGTACTCCTTGATATATATTTATATTTATAAATATGTTATACCAGTATGTTAAAGCATCATTTCGGTTAGTAAAAAAAAAGAGAGAGAGAGAGAAGATAAGATAAGATAAGATAAGATAAGATAACAATTTTATTTTGCAAGGGTAAAAGAGTAAGCGCTGGATGCGCTGTTTTATATTTTGACCTTGGGGCTTTAACAATAACTATTAAATACAACTTAATGTTAAAACATTCACATTGATTCTTTATAAAGTGTTAAAGAGAGAAGGAGAGAGGAGGGCGGAGTGGGGAGACGGAAAGAGATTGATTGACTGACTACATTACATTACATTACATTACATGATTATTGCTTTAGGTCCAGCGGACTCTTCCTGACTGAATAGTTTATTAATGTTTTTGGATACGTGCCCCTTTCACAACATAAAACACAATTTTAAAAATGAAACACTTCCGCGTGTTAAGCTTGGGGAAAGAAAATAAAAGTAAAAGAATTAACACAGCCATTGGTACTCGCTTGAGAGAAAAAGGAAGGCAGAGAGAGAGAGAGAGAGAGAGAGAGAGAGAGAGGAGAGAGAGAGAGAGAGAGAGAGAGAGAGATTTGGGTAATAATTAAGCTTACGAATGTTCAGTTTTTGGATAATAATACGTATCCCATGCTGGCGCATGTGTGGATGCATTGCGTTATTCGCGAAAGCGAGGCAGACGCAGTGCAGCGCCACTGAGGACGATTGAGGATTGGACGTAGTACCTTCTGCGTGTATTTATTTAGCCGTCAGTCACCCGTACCCTCTGGGACATGAGCGTCAGGATCTTTACAGTCCTTGCGATGGCCTTCATTAGTGCACAGACAAGACCACGGTTTATACTCTCCATACGTTTTGGGCGAACTTCCTGGTTTGGCTTTGTGACAGGCACGCACTGGTTCGCCAACACAAAGACGCGCAGTTGGTGTACACAACGGTTACGGCACGCCCTCCGCTACAAAAGACATCCTAATACGAATCTCTTTACCCTGCTACAGAACAAAATCAGTCATGCTTTTCTTTCGCAGTAGTACAGACTGTGCTTTATTGCGTGTTGTAGGCTGAAGTGAAATTTCAATATTATCTTTTGGGGGATAAGCGTTCCGAAACCTAACCTGCGCTCCACGCCTTGTCAGAGCATAGGGGCGGTGTGGGAAGTGGGTATGCATTAGATGCTGATAGAATATATTAGGTGTGTATAGGATGGATTAGTTGTGCATAGGATGTATTAGTTGTGCATAGGATGTATTAGTTGTGCGTAGGATGCATTAGTTGTGCATAGGATGTATTAGTTGTGCATAGGATGTATTAGTTGTGCATAGGATGTATTAGTTGTGCATAGGATGTATTAGTTGTGCATAGGATGTATTAGTTGTGCATAGGATGCATCGTATTAGTTGTGTATGATATATAGTATGTATTGAGCGTAGGATGCATGTATTAGTTGTGCATAGGATGTATTAGTTGGGCATAGGATGCATGCATTAGTGGTGCACAGGATGTATTGTGCGTAGGGTGTATAGTTTTGCATAGGATATATTCGTTTTGCATATGATGTATATTAAATGTGCATATGATGATGGGATGTTGAAGGGGACTATGGGAGGTGAAGGGAGACAACCACACAGCGTCCCTTAGGATGCATTGTATTAGTTGTGTATGATATATAGTATGTATTGTGCGTAGGATGCATGTATTAGTTGTGCATAGGATGTATTAGATGTGCCTAGGATGCATGCATTAGTTTTGCATAGGATATATTCGTTTTGCATATGATGTATATATTAGTTGTGCATAGGATGTATTAGTTGTGCATATGACGTATTAGTTGCGCGTATGATTATGTACAAGTTGTGCATAGGGTGTATTAGTTGTGCTTAGTTGTATGAATTATTTGTGCATGTGATGTATTGTGCATATGATGTATTAGTTGTGCATATAATGTATTAATTGTGCATAGGATGTATTAGTGGAGTAAATGATGCATTAGTTGTGCACAAGGTGTATTAGAGGTGCATAGATGTGTGTATTAGTTGTGAACAGGATGTATTTGTGGTGCACATGATGTATATTATGTATTACTTGTACATAGGATGTATATTATTTATTAGTTGTACATAGGATGTATATTATTTATTAGTTGTACATGTGTTTTCCGACAATATGCATGTGACTACATAATTTTCTTTGACACGCTTTAGGACAAAAATAAGATCTGTAACAGGCCTGCTTGAGAAAACCAAAAAGTTGACGTTACAGCTAATGATCTGCACACCTGATACTTCCACACGTAATAGATAAACCCTACCAATAGGGGATATGTAGGAGCAACAGGGTGGACAGTTGCGGGTGGACAGTTGCGGGTGGAGCGGTGTTGGAAGAGGAGGGAGGGGAGGGATGTTGAAGGGGACTAGGGGAGGTGAAGGGAGACAACCAGACCAGGCCTTTCCCACGGGGGCTCGATGAATTTGAGTATAGCAACTGTGTGGTCATACCACTGAACTAGTGGGTCATACCACTAAACTAGTGAAGCATTCCACTGAACTAGTGGGTCATACACATGCATGCCATTAAACACTTTCTACAACCCTATAGTTAAAGCCCATCAGTTGCATCCGGGAAACTCGCAAAAACCAGCAGAGGCCTAGTTTACCCTGCGTTGTGTAACAAAACCACCAAGAGGAGTGTAAACGCTTACGAGGCTAGTAAAACCCATCCAGCCTACTTGCTTCACTACAAGTGACGTCGCGGCACACAAAGACGTTATGATAAACACACACATTTGACATTTTTACTAAAGTTTACGCTCATAAATGAACTGTACATACATGCATAGGTCGGAGATCCTGTTCATTCTTAATGCTAGCTCCCTCCCTCCCTCCTTCCCTCCTCACCTAGTCTTCTCCCCTCACCCCTCCCAATCGGGCAAATGTTGTTCCATACAAAATGTTACTACATTTTAAAATGAGACTTTTCATTGATTTGGGAGCCAAGTTTGAAGAGTTGCTGTGTCACACTGCAAACAAATTAGAATTAATTCCAGCAAAATTTCAGTAGCTGTAAACTATATCCTATCCTATCCTATCCTATCCCGTAACTCATAGGTCGTTGAGGCACCACAGATGATCGTTTAACCAGCGTACTTCATCTTTCTCTGTTCTCAGCAACCCTCATGGCTTCGTTCAGTGTCAAACCAGTCCATTCTCGAATGTTGTCCTCCCACCTCTTTTTCGGTCTCCCTCTTCTGCCTCCTTGCACCGTGCCTTGCAGGATGGTTTTTGCAAGGCCTGATGCTCTGGTGACGTGGCCAAGCCACCTGAGTTTCCGTTTCTTCACCACTGTGAGAATGTCATCATGTTGTCCAATGGATTGTGTGATGGTCTGTTGGACTTCGTTGGTGACGTGCTGGGTATAGGACATGCCCAGAAGTCTTCTGTAGAACGTCATCTCCATGATTTGTATTCTTCGTTGTAGATATGCTGTGAGGATCCATGTTTCGCAAGCGAATAGGAAGATGGACATGACAAGGGAGCGCAGCAGCCTTAGCTTAGAATGTAGACTGACGGTCTACAAATGGGCTTTAACCTTGTCAGGGCAGTAGTTGTTTGTGCGATCCTGGAGAGGACTTCCTGTCGGGACCCATTGCAATGGCTCCTAAATATTTGACTCTATGCAGTGTTGAGAGATTGGCCTTGAACTTTGATGTCCTTGTTGATGCCATTGGTGTTGTTAATCATTATTTTGGTCTTCTCTGCACTTATTTCCATTCCATTTATTCTGGAGGTGGTGTCAAGTCTCAGTACAAGCTGTTCAAGTTCTTGTTCTTCTCCAGCCAGTCCATCAATGTCATCCGCAAAACGGAGCTTGGTGATTACTCTACCCCCTATGCTGACTGTGCCTTTGTGATCTGCAAGGGCATCTGACATGATGCGCTCTAGGAAGATGTTAAAGAGTGTTGGAGAGAGTAAGCATCCTTGGCGAACACCAATGATTGTTCTGAACCAGTTCCCGATTGCGCTGTTGTGGAGAAATGCACTGGTAGCCTTGTCTTACAGGCTTTTGATGACTTCAATAATTTTAGGGCTACTAGGGTTGTTTCAGCAGATCTTTTATGCGGATCGGGGGTTGTCCGGTCCTGATTTGGCTCGGAAGAGTCCGCTGGACCTAAAGCAATAATAATGTAATGTAATGTAATTTTAGGGCTGATGTTGTACTCTCATGGTCGCCCACAGAGGTGCATGCCAGACTCGGTCAAACGCTTTCTTGAAGTCTACAAACACATGATATAGATGATGTTGGTGCTGTCGGTATTTATCGCAAATTATTCTGAGGTTCAAAATCTGCTCAGTGGTAATTTGACCTGCCCTGAATCCTGCTTGTTCTTCAGCTATGATTTGTTCAGCTTGGGGTTTCAACCTGTAGAGTATTATTTTTAGGAGGACTTTGCTGGGATGGCTGATGAGGCTGATGGTGCGGCAGGTTTCACATTCCTAAAAGTTACCCTTTTTGGGAAGAGTGATGACTAGCAACTGAGTCCATGGTATAGGTCATCCCCCCGTGTGTAAGATCTTGTTACAGATAACGGTGAGGACGTCAATCATCGTTTTTCCTCCTGCTTGAAGCAATTCTGCGAGTATGTTGTCCAAACCCACTGACTTCCCATTCTTCAGCGATTGCACTGATGCCTCAACTTCTTATCAGAGAATTGGGAGGATTTCTTCTTTTTATCTGTTCTGGGAAATGCTACTGTAGAACTGCTGGGTCTCCGTTTGGTGTGTGGTTGTAAAGGTCAGAGCAGTACTCTGTTTATCCATATAAGACTTCTTGTACTTCTGTAAGGCATATGCCAGACTTGCTTTCGATCATTGAGACATTGGACAGTGGCGCAGTGGATAAGTCGCCGGTTTCCTATGCCGAAGGTCGCGGGTTCGATTCCCGCAAGGGGCGAACGTATGTGACTTAGGTACGAGACTATTGAGGTCACCGAGGGTTTTCTCCGGGCACTCCGGTTTCCTCCCTCCCTTCAATAATGGTACAGGACGCAGTCAATATAAAAATTTCAAAAATAAACATTCGATTTTCTTTCCGTCTTCTAATAGCGATCTCCCTGCCTTTACACCACCTGTTTGAGTGATGGATGTGTGTTTGGTATGTGTGAGGGTGGATGAGACAGGTGAGCGTGTATGTTGGTATAGGTCGCCGCGCTTTGAGCCTGAATGATTTGGGGTAAGGCGCGTATAGCATCCTGTATTATTATTATTATTATTATTATTATTATTATTATTATTATTATTATTATTATTATTATTATTATTATTATTATTATTATTATTATTATTATTATTATTATTATTATTATTATATATAGATAGATAGATAGATAGATAGACAGACAGACACACACAAATGCAAACGGGAAAAAGATCATAATAAAATTAAAAATTAGATGTTTACACATTGTGCATTGTTGTGTTATAGACAGCTGTGTACATTGTTGTGTTACAGACAGCTGTGTACATTGTTGTGTTATAGACAGCTGTGTACATTGTTGTGTTACAGACGGTTTATAAATTGTTGTGTACATTGTTGTGTTACAGACAGCTGTGTACATTGTTGTGTTACAGACGGTTTATAAATTGTTGTGTTACAGACAGCTGTGTACATTGTTGTTTTACAGACGGTTTATAAATTGTTGTGTTACAGACGCCTGTAAGGGATCAGAGAAGTTAAGGCAAGCGACAACATGGCTCATCCAAAACAGGACTACCCACCTCCAGCCTACTCCCCGGGCGCCCCTCAAGCTGGGTACCCGCCTCAACACGGGTATCCGCCTCAACACGGGTATCCACCCCAGCAGGGGTATCAACACCCTCAGGCAGGATACCCTCCGCCACAGGGCTACGGGTACGGCCCTCCGCCTCCCCAGCAGTACTACCCTCCACCACAGCCTCAAATGATGCAACAGTCTGTGAGTACAACTGTACAGGGCTGGAGCTAGGTAGTCAGACCAGGGTATTCAGTGTTTTAGTGAGAGCAGCCTCAAATGATGCAACAGTCTGTGAGTACAACTGTACAGGGCTGGTGCTAGGTAGCGTAATAATGTAGCCAGACCAGGGTATTCAGTGTTTTAGTGAGAGCAGGGTATTGATATGTGAATTGTGGTATTAATGGCAATATTCTACTGTAGGCAGTATGAATTGAGGTATTAAAACCAATCTGAATCCATTTGTCAACTCCAGGCAATAGGAGCACGGAAGTGTTGATTAGTTCACGTTTTCTTCGGTGACAAGTTTTCGATAAGCGTACAAAGTAACGACTTATTTGTAGCTTCTTTCTGGCCGTGGCTGAAGTTTAGCGACAGTGATACCCCTTGGGGTCATGAGCAATCTTGCCACTGTAGATTGTTCAAACCTATAAAGGGAAAAGTGAAAGCCACAGTTGAAAACCTGTCTTTCCTTTATAGGCAAGACAGATTCACTGCGGCAACAGTACCCCCGTTGGAGTGCCGGGGGTTTTCAGTATAAATAGTATCCCCACTTTATGGAAATTTAGTGCTTTAAATTCCCACTGTCGCTGTCTTCCTCATTTACTCTTTCCTATTCCTGCTCTGTCCTTCACTCTGCTATACTATCTTCTTCTTCGCTAGATCAATGACCTACCTTTTTTCTTGAAAACTCTTCCTGGACAAGACTCCTTGTTTGTGTATGAGGTCTGTTGGATCAGCTTGGGAGTGTTGGACGCTTTCTGCCGGGTGGTCACTAGGGCTTCCTATGATTGTACTATTTAGCACTATAGGCATTTTATATGTATGCGTTTTGTTGATGATTTATAATGATGTTTGTATTCTATTTTGTTTTTGTAACCGGGGGTTCGCGTAGTTGAGGTCAACCCTCAGCCGTCCCTCGCGTGGGATGTCTTTATTGTAAAGTGACTGGCCGGTGGAGGACATTCAATTTTCCCACTGGGGTTGTTTCAACAGATCTTTTATGCGGATCGGGGGTTGTCCGGTCCTG
Source organism: Oncomelania hupensis (assembly GCA_036898135.1). NCBI lineage: Eukaryota > Metazoa > Mollusca > Gastropoda > Littorinimorpha > Pomatiopsidae > Oncomelania > Oncomelania hupensis. Next base: position 59,722,039 of record CM072523.1, on the reverse strand, counting down.
ATTTGGCTCGGAAGAGTCCGCTGGACCTAAAGCAACAATAAATCAATCAATCAATCAATCAATCAAGCGACAGTGATGTGTAGGAGGTGACTGTAAGAGGGCCGTGGCTGAAGTTTAGCGACAGTGATGTGTAGGAGGTGACTGTAAGAGTGCCGTGGCTGAAGTTTAGCGACAGTGTTGTGTAAGAGGTGACTGTAAGAGTGCCGTGGCTGAAGTTTAGCTACAGTGATGTGTAGGAGGTGACTGTAAGAGGGCCGTGGCTGAAGTTTAGCGACAGTGATGTGTAGGAGGGGACTGTAAGAGGGCCGTGGCTTAAGTTTAGCGACAGTGTTGTGTAGGAGGTGACTGTAAGAGTGCCGTGGCTGAAGTTTAGCGACAGTGTTGTGTAAGAGGTGACTGTAAGAGTGCCGTGGCTGAAGTTTAGCTACAGTGATGTGTAGGAGGTGACTGTAAGAGGGCCGTGGCTGAAGTTTAGCGACAGTGATGTGTAGGAGGGGACTGTAAGAGGGCCGTGGCTGAAGTTTAGCTACAGTGTTGTGTAGGAGGTGACTGTAAAAGGGCCGTGGCTGAAGTTTAGCGACAGTGATGTGTAGGAGGTGACTGTAAAAGGGCCGTGGCTGAAGTTTAGCGACAGTGATGTGTAGGAGGTGACTGTAAGAGTGCCGTGGCTGAAGTTTAGCGACAGTGATGTGTAGGAGGTGACTGTAAGAGTGCCGTGGCTGAAGTTTAGCGACAGTGATGTGTAGGAGGTGACTGTAAGAGTGCCGTGGCTGAAGTTTAGCGACAGTGATGTGTAGGAGGGGACTGTAAGAGGGCCGTGGCTGAAGTTTAGCTACAGTGATGTGTAGGAGGTGCCTGTAAGAGGGCCGTGGCTGAGGTTTAGCGACAGTGATGTGTAGGAGGGGACTGTAAGAGGGCCGTGGCTTAAGTTTAGCTACAGTGTTGTGTAGGAGGTGACTGTAAGAGGGCCGTGGCTGAAGTTTAGCGACAGTGTTGTGTAAGAGGTGACTGTAAGAGGGCCGTGGCTGAAGTTTAGCTACAGTGATGTGTAGGAGGTGCCTGTAAGAGGGCCGTGGCTGAAGTTTAGTGACAGTGATGTGTAGGAGGTGACTGTAAGAGGGCCGTGGCTGAAGTTTAGTGACAGTGATGTGTAGGAGGTGACTGTAAGAGGGCCGTGACTGAAGTTTAGCGACAGTGATGTGTAGGAGGTGACTGTAAGAGGGCCGTGGCTGAAGTTTAGCGACAGTGTTGTGTAAGAGGTGACTGTAAGAGGGCCGTGGCTGAAGTTTAGCGACAGTGTTGTGTAAGAGGTGACTGTAAGAGGGCCGTGGCTGAAGTTTAGCGACAGTGTTGTGTAGGGGGTGCCTGTAAGAGAAAGAGAGCTAGCTACCATTAGCATGATGATAGTGGTTCACACTGTCTAACCATCTATTATCCACACAAAATTGACATTGATGATGGTCTTGCGTTGAAGTGGCTCAGCGTTCGACTGGCACTCATATCACCCAGGTTCCGATCCAGTGGAAAGTGAAATAAAAAGCGGCCATTTTTCACTGTCCATTTTAGCAGTATGATTGATTGCTCTGGTGGTTCAGTGTTGATTCAGGTCCCTACCCCTCTTTCCCTGGGATGGTTATCCCCGTCTGCCATATCGCCAATGGTGGGTGTAGACGTTAAACCTTAATGTTCATTTATAGTGATGTATTGATGATGATTAAGATGATGATGAAGATGATGGTGATTTTGATGATAGATGGTGATGGTGATAGATGATGATGATCATGATGGTGTTGATGATGGTGGTGGTCGTCATGTTGATGATGGTGATTGATAATGATTATGAATATGATGTTTATGATGATGATGATGATGATGATGATGATAATGATGATAATATGATGATGAATATATATATACATGATTATTATTATTATTTGATGATGATGATATGGTGATTATGATTATTTGAAGATAATGATGGTGATATGGTAATGATATAGTTATTTGATGATAATGATTATAACTATTTGATGATGACTGTTTCAGAGTACAAACGTGGTAGTAGTAGGTGGACAACCAGCGACCAACACTGTTATTGTGCACAGGTCAGTTCTACACAAACACACAAGCACGCACCCCCACACGCAGGCACACACGTACGCACACACACACATACACAAATACACCACACACTCTTTTGCAGGCCTATCCTATCCTATCCTGTCCCGTAACCCGGAGGTCGTAGGGGCACCACAGATGATCGTTTAACCAGCATACTCCATCTTTCTCTGTCCTCAGCAACCCTGATGGCTTCGCTCAGTGTCAAACCAGTCCATTCTCGAATGTTGTCATCCCACCTCTTTTTCGGTTTCTCTCTTCTTCTACCTCCTTGCACTGTGCCTTGCAGAATGGTCTTTGCAAGGCCTGGTGATCTGGTGACGTGGCCATACCATCGGAGTTTTCGTTTCTTCACCACTGTGAGCAGGTCATCGTGTTGTCCAATGGCTTGTGTGATGGTCTGTCGGACTTCGTCGTTGGTGATGTGCTGGGTATAGGAAATGCCCAGAAGTCTTCTGTAGCACCTCATCTCCATGCTTTGTATTTGTATTAGATCTGCTGTGAGGGTCCATGCTTCGCAAGCATTTAGGAAGATGGAGATGACAAGGGAGTGCAGCAGTCTTACTTTGGAATGTAGACTGATGGTCCTGTCTTTCCAAATGGGCTTCAACCTTGTCAGGGCAGCAGTTGTTTGTGCGATCCTGGAGAGGACTTCCTGTCGGGACCCATTGTCTGATACAATGGCTCCTAAATATTTGAAGCTATGCACTGTGTTGAGGGATTGGCCTTGGACTTTGATGTCCGTGTTGATGCCATTGATGTTGTTGGTCATCATTTTGGTCTTCTCTCCTGATACTCCAGGTACTAGACTTTAAGGCCACCGAGGTATTGCTCAAGATACTCCAGTTACTAGACTTTAAGGTCACCGAGGGGTTTCTCCGGATTCTCCAGGTACTAGATTGTAAGCTTATCAAGGGATTTCTCAGGATACTCCGACTTTCTCCATTCCTTCAATAATAGTATTGGATGTAGTGTGTCTACAATTATAAAAAGAAGTTGGTTTCCTTTCAGTCTTCTAATAAAGACTTTACATCACATGTTTGAGTGATGAATGTGTGTTTGTTGAGTATGTAAGAGCGTCTGTAACATGTGAGCGTGTATGTTGGTTATAGATCGCCGCGCTTTGAGTCTGATTTAGGAATTTTCTTCCTGATAAGTAACCACAATCATCGTGTCGATCACTATGTTACTATTAGGGGTCTGCGCAAATATGAATTTAGGCACTGCTGATGGGTATGTGAGGGGTGGGGGTGGAGGGGATGGAGGGTTGGAGGAGAAGTGGATGGGGGAGGGGGCGGGGCTGTTGTGGATCAGAGGTGGGCAGTGGCCCTTGACACAAATGTGTCAAGAGTTGAGGCCTCTACCACTGACTGTGGTAAGCAGTTCCAGTCCTTAACAGTCCTCAGCAGGAATGAGGCCTGTTGGTACTGGGTGCGGCAGTTTATTTGGGAGTATTGCTGGTTGTGGCCACGGCGCTGTCGTGGTGGTGGGGGCTGCAGCTTTTTCATTAAAGTTGACACAAGAAAGTTCATGACGGATCTTGTATAGCATGGAAAGCCGAGAGAGTTTCCGCCTCTTCTCCAAGGAAGGCCACTGGAGGTGTTGTAGCATGTTCGACACGCAGGAGGTGTTATGATAGCGCCTCAGCACAAAGCGGGCAGCTCGACGTTGCACTTTTTCGATCTGGCTAATGTTCTGTTGTTCATGGGGGTCCCATACTGTGGAGCAGTATTCCAGAATCGGTCTCACATACGTCTTGTAGGCAGTTTCTTTGATGTTTTGAGAGCTGACTTTTAGATTCCTTTTCAGGAACCCCAGGGTTTTGTTGGCCTTTGCAGTGATGGAATTGATGTGTTCAGTCCAGCTCATGTTGCTAGTCAGCGTGACGCCCAAGTACTTGGCACTTGTGACCGCCTCGAGTGCATGGCCATGAAGCTGGTGCTGTGTGTTGTGGGTCTTCCGGCTCCTGGTGACAGACAGCTTGTTGCACTTGCTGGGTTGGAAAGCCATGTCCCAGCGCTCCTCCCATTCTGTCAGCAGGTCGAGGTTACTTTGGAGCCGGGCTTCGTCAGCTGTGGACGACATCTTGTCATAGACGGCTGTGTCGTCAGCAAAGAGCCGGGAGGGTGAGGTAAGGGGATCAGGCAGGTCATTGATATACACAAGAAACAGGCAGGGCCCGAGGACGCTACCTTGGGGGACGCCTGACTTGACACTGATAGACTGGGACCTGACGCCGTCCACAACGACTGCTTGGCTACGTCCGTCCAGGAAGTTTGCGACCCAGGCGTTGATGCTCCCACGGACGCCGTAGTAGTGCAGCTTGTGGACGAGGAGGGAGTGATTGACGCGGTCGAACGCTTTCGCGAAATCGAGGACCAGGACGTCAGTCTGCGTCCCTGCCGCTAAGTTGGTGATGAGCTCGTCTGAGAACTCGAGAAGTTGTAGGAGCGACGACCCCGGAAGCCGTGTTGCTGCTTGCAGAGGATGTTATTCTGCTCTAGGTGTTTCATGATGGTGCTGGTAAGGATGTGCTCCAGCACTTTGCAGCATACACTAGTCAGGAATACGGGTCTGTAGTTGGATGGTGCTCCCCTTTCTTAAAAATTGTTGTTACATTGGCCTCTTTCCAATCAGCTGGTAGTCTGCCGGTGTTGATAGAAGACAGATAGATGATGGTGAGGATGGGGGCAATGTCACCAGCAAGCTCCGTTAGCACTCTGGGTGTGATGTTATCAGGTCCCGGTGCCTTAGTGGGCTTCTGGTTGTGCATGAGTTTCCTGACTCCCTCAGCGCCGATGGTGATGCTGTCAATCACTGGGAAGTCCCTAGGTGGCATCCTGCATTTGTGGTGGAACTCATCTGCAGTGTATTGTTTTCCCTCACTGAATGCGGTCTGGAATTGCCTATTGAGGGCCTCTGCTTGTGCCGTGGGGTCGGAGACTAAACGGCCGTTGACCTTCAGTGGGGCGACGCCTGTGTTGTTGGACCGTTGATGTTTAATGTAGGTCCAGAACCTTTTGTGTTTGTTAGCTTGCTGGGGGTCGCTATCTTCAAAGGTGTCATTCAGAATGATAGAACCAGTAGGATCTACGAAGATGTCGCTGGATCTCTCTGCGCAGCTCCTTGTTTTTCTCCTTGAGGTCTTCCGTGCCCAGCTTCCTCATCTTCTTGTACACACGTTCTCGCCTCTTGATGAGCTTGCGAAGTTGGGGAGTTACCCATGGTTTGTTTTCCTTTGCTCTTGTTTGCTTGTGTGAGATGAAGTCGGTTATTGCCGCTCTGAGAGAGTCCCTAAACATAGTCCAGAGCTCTTCTGTACTTGCGGTGGTCTTCTCTGACTCCATCCTCACCAGTAGGTCTGATAGTACTTTCCTGATCCCTTCCCAGTTAGCCAGCTTGTAGAGTGGTATGAGTCATGGGAGTTGTTTCTTTTTCTGGGGGTGGATGGCAGTTTCGCAGAAGACTATGTCGTGGTCAGAAATCCCTGGGAGTAATTCTACACGAGGTATGAGGTGGGGGTTGTTGGTACAGATGAGGTCGAGCGGTCTGTATTATTATTATTATTATTATTATTATTATTATTATTATTATTATTATTGGCTATTTTGTGTTGTGCAGACGCAGCGGGGTCAATTATTATTATTATTATTATTATTATTATTATTATTATTATTATTATTATTATTATTGGCTATTTTGTGTTGTGCAGACGCAGCGGGGTCAATCACTGTCTGCACTTCATCATCACACTCTTCTTCTTCCCCTGGGTCATCGTCTGGATCATCCTGGTGAGTCATCATCATCATCATCATCTTCATCATCATCATCATCATCATCATCATCATCATCATCATCATCATCATCATCATCATCACTTTCTCCTCATCAAATCAAATCGAACCAAACTAAATTAAAAGAAAAAATTAATAATGAATATGTTTCCATTTTTGCAGTGCATCACGGATGATTCGTAAACCTGGTACAATTGGACCAGTGCAGGCAGCCTGTGAGTGAAAGCAGTCACTTATCACAAGGAAAGAGATGTGCTCAAACATTATTACCATTGCCCAGCAATATTCTTTATCCATTCAGGATTGACTACTTCATTTTGTTTTCTTTGTGGCAAATTGTACATGGCTCATCAAGCAGCAGCTGGTTGGTGCTTAGGGAGGCTTGAGTTGTCTTCTCTTCTGACAGTGCCTTGAGCAGAAAGAGCACTATAGAAATTTGCTGTGTCCTGTGTTTTGTATCCCATATGCGTTTTGTTACATTACAGCAAGTCACATCATTGAAATTCAAAGGTACCGTATGTAATTTTGAATTTGTTAAAAATTGTGGTCAATGAATTGTTTTTATAACCTTTGCAGCGTTTGTTAATTTTTTAGCAAGCAAATAAATGTTATTTAAATCTTTAAAAAAAAAATTCTTAAAATAATAATTTTGCAACATAATTTTCAGTGTTTGTGGCACGAATCATCAGCTATCACGAATTGTGACTTTTATTTTTATTTTCAAAGCATGAATTTGCATTATTATCTATTAAACAGCAAAGGGAGATCATTACTTTTTGATGTTATTTTGTTTTAAATATGGTTTTGTCACAGTTATTAATCATCCAACATTCCTTTGTGCAAGAACTTATAAAGTGCAACGTGTTGATAGCTTTTTTCTTAACTTTTTTCTTACATCATTGTATGCGTTTGCATCATTTTGTTAAATCAATCATGACAAATCATACAATTTTGATATGACTTTTTAAAACATGATTTTGTTGTTTCCAAAGCCATTACATTTTGCCCCAAACAATAACGTCAAACTATTTTAGAACTTGAATTTACCATATTACATATTAGCCGTCAAAAATGTCAATGTAGAATAATTCCTAATGTCTTGTAGTATTATTTTTACAGAATCATAATTTTGCCATATCAAAATTTCTTGACTTTAACTCGAAGTTATCATACTGATTACATTCTGGTCGCTGTTAAAAAGTGTGATCTTGCAATATTAGATTTTAGCATGTGGCCCAACCCATCAATAATGTACACGTTGTGATAATTTGTTTCATAATAATTAATTGTATTTTGCCCAAACAAGATACTGTACACATTAGTGAATTTCTGGAATTAAAAATGCGTTGCCTTTTATGTTGTGTTTCTCTTTTGTATATATATATATATATATATATATATATATATATATATATATATATATATATATATATATATATATATATATATATATATATATATATATATATATATATATATATATATATATATATATATATATATATTATTAAAATTATTTATAATAAAGTTGATACATTGCAGCAATAAATAATGCAATAAAATTTGGAGAAGACAATCGATGAAAAGGTTGCGTGTTAGGAAGCCATTTTGATGGTGTAAGGGAAACGACTCTCCCCACAACTGCCGTGCTTTGATATCGTACGTTTACCTTTCAGTCTTATCAGGGGCAGTAACTAAGGTAGATTCCACTTCTAGTTTTATGATTTGAGGAGAAGTAATGGCCAAATCATGTGCTTTGAATTTGCTATTGTGTGCTGTCATGTCGTGTGTCGAAGAAGGCATTGGAAATGTGAACTGTCGGAACTTTTGCCGTTATAACCCTGTCAATGAACAAAGTGGATTTCAAACCATTTCTTGAAATAACCCACTTTGTCACAAGCATGAATCCCATGAAGATAATATGACGAGAGAGAGAAAGAGAGAGAGAGAGAGAGAGAGAGAGAGAGAGAGAATATGGGCAGTCACACCATATAGCTACACATAAATGTGTTATTGTTGTCACGTGACTATTTATTATCACCATAGTATTCATAATTAATACTTCGCCATGTACATGACCTGCGACATCAGTCGGACGCCAAATAGTGGCTACAATTTACAAATCATTTGTTGAATGGTGTAAACTGCCTTTTTGTTGAAAATGAATGCACCAAAAGACATACAAATATATGTGTATACAATTCATTTCTAGCAGTCCAAACTAAAAAAAAATACCAACTTTAAATTTATAGAAAATCACAATTGGCACAAAATTGAAAACGACATACACAGCAACAATGTATGATGATGATGATTATGACGTAGTCTCATAACGCTGGTATCCACCGAATGCTTGAAAAGAGATGAGAGTGTAACCAAGTGACAAGAAAGCCATCACTTATATCAACACGTTAGCGAATGATTTAAAGGAACAATCACGGATCAATCGTACAAGCTTTCTTAAAACACAGATTACAATTTTGAAAACATTCTTTTATGTCATAAAAATATGACACTTTCATGATATATATATATTATTATATTTATATTACAACATGATATCACACTACAACTATATAATGCATGTAGGCAATTGCTATTCTGCACAGTCAGACTCTGTCGGCCACTCCAAATATAATTTAAGAAAACGTAGTAGATAAGCCAACAAATAACACAGCTTGTATTAACCTGGGCTGCTGTTAGTAAGCTTGAGTTATGAACACCAGGATGTTATTTATCTCTATATCCCCCTTGGGGTCATGAGCAATCTTGCCACTGTAGATTGTTCTAACCCATAAAGGGAAAAGTGAAAGCCCCAGTTGAAAACCTGTCTTTCCTTTATAGGCATGACCGATTCACTGCGGCAACAGTGCCCCCGTTGGACTGCCGGGGGTTTCAGTATAAATAGTATCCCCACTTTATGGAAATTTAGTGCTTTAAATTCCCACTGTCGCTGTCTTCCTCATTTGCCCTTTCCCATTCCTGCTCTGTCCTATCACTCTGCTATACTATCTTCTTCTTCGCTAGATCAATGACCTACCTTTTTTCTTGAAAACTCTTCCTGGACAAGACTCCTTGTTTGTGTATGAGGTCTGTTGGATCAGCTTGGGAGTATTGGACGCTTTCTGCCGGGTGGTCACTAGGGCTTCCTATGATGTTATTATTTAGCAATATAGGCATTTTATACATGTATGTGTTTTGTTGATAATTTATAATGATGTTTGTATTCTATTTTGTTTTTGTAACCGGGGGTTCGATTAGTTGGGGTAAAGCCTCAGCCGTCCCCTGCGTGGGATGTCTTAATTGTAAAGTGACTGGCCGGTGGAGGGCGTTCAGTTTTCCCACTAGGGTTGTTTCAGCAGATCTTTTATGCGGATCGGGGGTTGTCCGGTCCTGATTTGGCTCGGAAGAGTCCGCTGGACCTAAAGCAACAATCAATCAATAAATCAATTTATCTCTATCATAGGGATGGACCTCTGTCCCCTGCCAGGTGAATGTGACCGTTTGGCTAGGAGGTCAGCTCATCAGTTCACCACACTGGCATTGCTAACCCACAAACTAATGTCAACAGTATTTCAATTGGCTTGTACCGCTGAAGAAGCGTTTAGCGAAATCCACGTAGAGAGAACATTTTAATGTGCCGTGTCGTAGTCTCCTTTGGCTTGCAGTATCAACAAACTGTTGGCTGCAATTGTATTTTGTAACGAGCTTCTGCATGCCTCACAAACTTGTACACGTTAACTGGCGGGCAACAGAATCGGGACAGGATGGCCGACATTGTAGAAGAAGAATTTTGTTTGGTTTAGTCTTGTTTTGCTTTAAATAAACTCGAAACTATTTTTTTAAAATAATACGTTTTTTTAAATTTTAAATAAATATAAAGTCTTGTTGTCGGGATATTATATTCTTTTCCTTTAAATTAATCTGGAGAAATTAAGGCCTGAACATTTCTGTAGATAGTTTCAACAACGAAGATGATTAAACTAGGGTGATACCCAGAAACAGTACTAATATCTATATGACGATCAGCGGACAGTGTTATCTTTACGATTATCATCCAAGGATAACTGATTTGGGTGAGGATGCATACATCCCCGAGGTAACTGATGTTACACAACTCCGACTTACTATTAGCCAGCCCAGTAAACTGCCACGTCAATCACAAACCAAGGTATCAACTTTAATCACAAAAATCATTAACTCCACACAACGCAATCACAAAGCCAGGAAATTCGCACCGATATGCGATTTACTAGTAAATATTGCACGTTTAATAATACGAGTACAGTGTCTGGACGCAACAAATGAAGACCCCTGCTCTTCACCTCCTCCTCCCGCCGTACGTGTGCCGGGGTTTGTGTATAAATAGTATCCCCACTTTGTGGAAATGTAGTGCTTTAAATTACCACCATGTCTGTCATTCTCATTTGTTCTTTCTCTTTCCTAAGCTGTTCTATCAATCTACTACCTTCGCTAGGCCAGCCACCTACCTTTTTTTTTTTAATTGAAAACTCTCCCAAAACTCCTCGTCTGTGTATGGGGTCTGTTGGGTCAGCTTGGGGATATTGGACGCTTTGTGCCAAGTGGTCACTAGGGCTTTCTATGATATTATTATTTTGCAATGTAGGCATTTTATATGTATGTGTTTTGTTACTATTTCATAATGATGTTTATATTCCATTTTTTAAACGGGGTTCGATAAATTAGAGTACAGCCTCAGCGTCCCCTGCTTTGGATGGCTTTATTGTAAAGTGACCGGTTGGTGGAGTGCCTTCAGTTTTACTATTAGGGTTGTTTCAGTAGATCTTTTATACGGATCGGGGGATTATCCATCTTTCAACCACGTTGTGGTCCCGATTCGGCTCTTTGCAGTCCGCTGGACCCTATAAACAAAGACTAACTAACTAACAAATGAAGGGCAGTAGGCCTAACAACCAAACAAATTATTGATTTTAAATTAAATGCAATCACAAGATCACAAAACCATGACACACAGAAATCACATATTTGAGCTACGGAAACAGCGGTCCATGTTTTAAAATACCATAGTAAATAAATATATAAATAAATATATAAATATAGATAGTTAGATACATAAATACATAATTGAGTTTCAGTCAAAACGAATGCTTGAAAACACTGTATATGTTGGCGAGACATTACTAGTAATTACACAAAATAGAAAAGATAAGGGCGAATGGCATCTTTCAATCTTTGGCTGTTTTCTTCATAACGTGTTTTATCTTTGACACATTCAAACGTAACGTGTATTTCACATACACTGTTTTCTTAAAGGACCAGGGGATCAATGATTTATTTTATGACAATGAGTTCACTTTGGGAAGTTCCATCGCTGTCACATTAACAGATGATATAAGGAACAATAGTTGGTCAAACCGACCGATATGCTTTGAATGTTCGGCGTCTGTTCCTTGTTGTGTAAATAAACCACTGAGCCTACTAACCACATTTTGGCAGCGGAGCTACATTTTTTTATCAACCATGGTGCTATTAATAAACAGATACATGTATTCATTTATATCAAAACTGTACTTTGGAAAGAGGTTTTTTTTGGGGGGGCTGAACATTATTTATCTTGTAGGGCAACGCTCACTGTGAATTTCAAAAGGATCTGTGCCGTTAAAATATATGATCTTGGGGCACTGTAACGCTAAACACACATTGAATATGACTACACAGACGACAGCGTTAACCTTAACAAATAACAATCTCTTCCTTCTTTAAATTAATCATGTGGATCTTGTTATCCGGCTCGCATGTCAAGTAAATTCAATAAAAATAATTACTACTTGTGCAGCGCACGACTCCTTGCTGAGAAGTCAAGCTCAGGGCACTGAAAAACAGTTATACTGGGTTAAAAAAAAAGTTTGAGATTCCGAAGAAATATCTGCAAATCCAAGGAGAATTTAACTATAACATGAACAAGCTCACGCCATTGGATTATAAAGAAGCCACAACATGGGAAAGACGCCTGTCCAAATACGATGTAGGCAGCTAAAAGTCCAGTTCCTAGTTATTCTTTTTAAACTAAATAATGAAAACCATCTTTGTGGTGGTTGTAATGTCACACTTGACACATCATAAAATCAAGCAATATACAATATAATACAGACATCGTCATAGTGCACTTTTGGCCCCCTCTATCACACATTGGGCGTTGGAAGCATTTCTTATCACAATCATGTGTGTGCAGGCAACATTATTACAGTGCAGCAGAAGTTAGTACATCATTATGCAATCGTTTGTAATTCCCAGTTCTTTGTATCTACTTGCAAGTAAAGTCATTCAGTTTCTACACGGAGCTAAATAAATTCGCAATAATGAGAAACACAAAGCAAAACAATGATCATTAAGACAGAAACCAGACGAAGCTACACAGTGCTAAGCTCTTGTTCAGGCAGACAAAACCACGTTTTATTCGTAGCCTATAACACACAGTATGACCCAAACAGTGAATGTAATATAACCCCGCAAATAATTTATACCTGTATAAAAAGGTGAAAGTGTCTGCCGTAAACTTTTGTTCGTTGGGGACGCGAGGGTGGAAGGAGGGAGGGGGGAGGGCGGCAGCGTTTAGGTCCTCCCTTTTTTTAGGCCTGCTTAATGAGGATGGCGCTCTCCCTCGCTGCTTTACCTTCCCCTGTCGTAAACAGATCCACGTCACCAACCCATTGACATTTGGGTGGACTGGGCTGTATTGTGCGCTGGTTTTAATCTTTTTGTGTCGGTTGGTGGTTGCTTTCCAGCCATAGTCACCCATCCAAGTATTAACCCTTCCTGATGTTGCTTAACTTAAAACGTGGCTAGCGTGGTCACCCATCCAAGTATTAACCCTTCCTGACGTTGCTTAACATGAAACATGGCTAGCGTGGTCACCCATCCAAGTACTAACCCTTCCTGACGTTGCTTAACATAAAACATTGCTAACGTGGTCACCCATCCAAGTACTAACCCTTCCTGACGTTGCTTTACATGAAACATTGCTAACGTGGTCCCCCATCCAAGTACTAAACCCTTCCCGACGTTGCTTAACATGAAAGGTGGCTAGCGTGGTCACCCATCCAAGTACTAACCCTTCCCGACGTTGCTTTACATGGAACATGGCTATCGTGGTTACCCATCCAAGTACTAACCCTTCACGACGTTGCTTTACATGAAACGTGGCTAAAATGCGCCCACACCACTACCCTACTGTCCTTGCGCCAAATGCAATCACAAGAAGGCAAGACCATCCTATTAAGTACAGAAGCGGTATACAAGCTGTTTGGGTTCTTCTTGCTGCACAGTGCCGCCTTCGTCTGTGTGACCACTCTGGACACTCGTAAGGCGTTTTGCGTCACGCCAGGGAGTATGGTGCTGGAAATACTGGCTGCTGCCCGGATAAACAGCTTGCTTGGATCAGCTCAGCTGGAAGGGTAGTGGAGTGGTTTGTGACACCGTCAACTATAGTGATGCCTACATGCTTACAGTTTGGCTTGAGATGGTTGGTGACACAGTCAACTATAGTGATGCCTACATGCTTACAGTTTGTGTTGAGGTGGTTTGTGACACCGTCAACACATGTTTACAGTTTGGCTTCGTGTATTTTGTTGTTGCACATCGGACTTTCATTTCAAAACACTGCAATCATTGCTATATTAGGCCAAAAAATGTCTGTTTACGGTATCCCGACCGACACTCATTTTTTTGTCCCGACCCGTAAACTTTTTTTGGGATCGTCTTGAAAAACAATTTGAAAAAAACAAACAAACAAATCGCATCTTAGGTAGAAAAGGTATTTTTAAAAAAAAAGAGAAAGAAATAGAAGCTCACCTACCAACCCTTTTTTTTTCTAGGTTACCGTAAACAAACATATTTTTTTTTGGCCTTACAGATGATTACTTGGCCATTTCTTTTTGTAATTGTAATGACTATCAGAAATTGTGCACACAGTGGATGTTATATATACTATTTTAATAAAAACAACAACCTCGATTTTAATGAAAGGTTATCTGCATTTGCACCAACTTTTGTAACCACAAATTTAAAAAAAGTGTGTGTGTGTGTGTGTGTGTGCGCGCGCGCGTGTAATGCGCGCGTAGGTGCTTCAGTATTTAAAGCTAGATGATGTATGTTATTGTCTTCCATTCAGACAATATTATATCTTATTCACTCTTACATGCGTTAAGACAATACTGCATATTGTGTTCTAGCATGAATTACATTACATGGTTATTGCTTTAGGTCCAGCGGACTCTTCCGAGCCAAATCAGGACCATCAAGCATGAATGCCGATGGAAACTCCAAATATATACTGCAGTACTGTACTGTAGCGTGATTATTGGAACATTCTAGACCTTGAGCAAAGATGAGGTAGCCACGATAAAAAATAATGACAAATAAGCGAGTACAATCACACAAAGAGAAATACTTTCACGACAAAAGGTGTTACAACGTTCGTCTAGATCTGTTCCTTCAAATAAACAACCTGTTATTAGCGCAAATGAGCAAATTTCAGATTAAATGCACAGAAAAGAGGAGAAGAAATAAACAAGTAAAAAATGTTATTGTTACTTTGATATCCATTTTGATGCTTTTTATAATGATCTTTCTTGAATAAATCATCACAAGCCGTCACACTTTGTTCAGCTTTAGATGTTAATTCTGTAGTTGTTTAATACCAAGGGGCGAACTTAGGTCACTTAGGTACGAGACAATTGAAATCAGCGAGGGTTTTCTCCGGGTTACTCCGGTTTCTTCCCCTCTCCCTTCAACAATGGTACTGGATGCGTAAGTGTAAATTTCACAAAAATAAAAACTGGATTTCCTCTCCTTCATTCTAATAGCGATCTCCCTGCCTTTACACCACATGTTTGAGTGACAGATGTGTTTGGTGTGTGTGTGAGAGTGGGTCAAATCATGTGAGCCTGTATGTTGCTACAGATCGCCGCGCTTTGAACCTGATTGTTGATTTGGGGAAAAGCACGCATGAAGCATCCATTATTATTATTATTATTATTATTATTATTATTATTATTATTATTATTATTATTATTTGAATACCCGGCTGACATAATTCTGCAGTTGGTTAATTTCAGGCTGACATAATTCTGTAGTTGTTAAACACCAGGCTGAAATAATTCTTTAGTTGTTTAATTTTAGGCTGACATAATTTTGTAGTAGTTAAACACCAGGCTGACGTAATTGTGTAGTTGTTAAACACCAGGCTGACTGACACAGAAGCTCATTGGTATTTCGGGCTGCCACAGAAGCTGATGTTACTGCACTAAAAAGCTTCCGCAGTGAGACACACTAACTCACAATGCTATACAATGACTTATCTGTTTTTTCTCTTAAGGTGCGGTCTGACGGGAAGCGAATCAGACGCAAAGCGGTAAACATAGCAAAGCGTCTGCTGCTATAAGCAATTGCTTTGCTTTGTGAAGCGGTCACACGATGAGAAGTTTTGCATAATAACAATCTGCGTGGAAGCAATGCGCAATTAGTTGTAAATCAGTTACCTCCCTTTCCGTCAGATTGACCCTCACAGAAGAAGTCCATGAGGCCTTTTTCAGGGTTTGGTTCCTGTAATTTTGACTTCTTACATTCCATAATGCCTCGTGGCTTTGAATTGGATCGAGGAGAATAAACGTATCGTCTTGTTTCAGATTTGCTAATGACCCAGTAGCTTTTGATGCCGTCATGATCGCTGACATGATAACCTAGTTTTCGTACGTCGGCTCATCTGATTGGCTGGCATTCAAATGCTTCAGCGAAGCAAAGCAAAATTTTAGAGCAGGCTCTAAACTGAAAGCATCCGCTTTGCTTTGCTTCGCGCTTTGCTGCTGTTATGCTTTAGGTCTAGTCACACGATAAACATAGTCAAAACTACGATGTTTCGTGTTTTACTGGCTGTTTTGCTTCTTGTTTCGCTTCCCTTCAGACCGCACCTTTAGTCACCTCTCATTTGGTTTCAGGCAGCTCAAAATGAAATAAGTATCAAGGTCCTATTGCACAAACCCACTTAAACGTCGAATGTTCTAAGACATTATTTCATTGAACCAATAATTGCAGTAGAAGCACATGTATTAAATCCTCGGGTCATCAACAGTAACATCACACATAACAAAAAGCACAACAATAGCAGCTCAACAGCATAGTAATAATCCTTACTGGTCACCAGTTGAAATGGATATTTGAATGTTGTTCTGACCAACGTCGCTGTACCATGTGAACTGACAACACCACCACTCAGTACCACATGTCATCATAGCAACTGACAACACCACCACTCAGTACCACATGTCATCATGGTAACTGACACCACCACTCAGTTCCATGTCATCATAGCAACTGACAACACCACACAGAGCAGCAATCACACTTTAAAAGACGCACATAGCCTGTAATTATTAGGTAATTTAACGTGGAAAGTAAGTCATCGACTTATAATTCTTCAACATCTTCATCATGATGAAGATTTAATTAGCGCCGAACTCCTAAACCATCCATGCTCATGACGCGGCATCTATATCCGCTGTATCCCGGAAATGTAGTCAGTGCTTCCTGGGCCTGACTTCACCAATGACGATTCCATGTCTGTTGCAAGCCCGCTTGTGGCTGACCAGGCCTCTGCCCTACCACAGCGGCCGAACAGTCAACGGCAATGTTAACATCTGTAACGGCAATGTTAACATCTGTAACGGCAATGTAGCTGCGATCTAGACTTTAATGGGGTAGGCAATGGTAGCTGCGGTCTAGACTTTAGTGGGGTAGGCAATGGTAGCTGCGATCTAGACTTTAGTGGGGTAGGCAATGGTAGCTGCGGTCTAGACTTTAGTGGGGTAGGTCTAGACTTTAGTGGGGTAGGTCTAGACTTTAGTGGGGTAGGCAATGGTAGCTGCGGTCTAGACTTTAGTGGGGTAGGTCTAGACTTTAGTGGGGTAGGCAGTGTTGAAATGTTGGTCGTAGGGAGGAGGATCGTAAGGAGGAGGCTGTTCTACCATTGGCCACCCAGGCTGTGTACCCGGATAGCAGTCTGTTGGGTACTGATGTGTGGCCAAAGAAGGGTACAGGGATGGACCTGCCGACGTTCCCTGGTGATGATGTGGCGGCTGCTGCTGCGGTAAAGGCGATGTTTCATCTTCTAATTCCACAGCTGGAGGGGCTGCAATCAAACAGTCAACAATGGAATAGCCTGGCATCGCCATAATAATGAAACTGTACCAAAAAAAAACTATGTCCCTTGGTTATTATTTTACATCATACATTTCAGGAAGTACTTCTCGACAAGTAAATAAAATTAATATTTAAAAAAACGATTTTCCTTCTTGCTCCTCCCCCCCAACTCCCGCCCTTCCACACACACTCTCTCTCTCTCACACACTCACACACTCAAACACAAACAGTGTTCCATCATAATCAAAATCGTTATCGCCAGCGTGATCATCCTCCTCAAACATCATTTATCTCCTTTACCCAATCTTCCCCTGTACCACATCATCATCATCATCATCATCATCATCATCATCATCATCATCATCATCATCATCATCATCATCATCATCATCATCATCATCATCATCATTATCATCATCATCATCATCATCATCCTCACCACCACCACCACCACCACCACATTCAAACATCTCCTTTCCACACTAATCCACCTGACGGAACAATCGGCCGCTGCTGCGTGAGAACGGTGGTGGCGGTGGCTGAAGTAGCGCCATTGCTGGTGATGCTGTAACCGCGCTGCTGAGAGTTGCAGGGCTTACAGCAGCAGCATAACACGATGACGGCGATGAAGATGATGAGGGCGACGACGCCGACGATGATGCCAACAAAGAGGCCTATGCTGGAAGCCAAGATGACGTCTTCTCCTGCCAGATTGCTGCCTGCAACAGGCGACACATGGCAACCATTGAACTACGGACATAATCAACATTACGATAACGCTCTCCCTTCTCCCATCACTGCCCTCTTTACAACCCTACCTCTGTAAGTACAACTCTAGGTTGTCTTTGTTTCTTCCTCTCCCTTCTCCCATCACTGCCCTCTTTACAACCCTACCTCTGTAAGTACAACTCTAGGTTGTCTTTGTTTCTTCCTCTCCCTTCTCCCATCACTGCCCTCTTTACAACCCTACCTCTGTAAGTACAACTCTAGGTTGTCTTTGTTTCTTCCTCTCCCTTCTCCCATCACTGCCCTCTTTACAACCCTACCTCTGTAAGTACAACTCTAGGTTGTCTTTGTTTCTTCCTCTCCCTTCTCCCTTCTCCCATCACTGCCCTCTTTACAACCCTACCTCTGCAAGAACAACTCTAGGTTGTCTTTGTTTCTTCCTCTCCCTTCATAGTCCTTTCTTCCCATCTCACAGTTCAATCCTCTCATCTCATAGTTGATTCCTCTCATCTCATAGTCCATTCCTCTCATCTCATAGTTGATTCCTCTCATCTCATAGTCCATTCCTCTCATCTCATAGTATATTCCTGCCATCTCATAGCATATTCCTCCCATCTCATATCATTTCCTCTTATATCAAAATCCCTTCCTCCCGTCTCATAGTCCATTCATCTCATCTCAAAGTCCATTCTTCACATCTCATAGTCCATTCCTCTCATATTATAGTCCTTTTTTCATTTCATAGTCCTTTCCTCCCATCTCATAGTCCATATGCCTCTCATTTCATAGTCCATTCCTCTCAACTCATATTCCTCTCATATCATAGTATATTCCTCCAATCTCATAGTCCATTCCTCTAATCTCATAGTACATTCCTCTCACCTCACAGTCCGTTCCTTTAATCTCATAATCCTTTCCTACCATCTCATAGTTCATTTCTATCATTTCATAGTCCATTCCTATCATCTCATAGTCCTTTCCTCTCTTCTCTTAGTCCTTTCCTTCCATCTCATAGTAAATTCCTACAATCTCGTAGTCAAGTCTTCTAATCTTATATTCCTCTAATCTCATGGTATATTCATCCCCTCATAGTCCATTCCTCCCATCTCATAGCCCTTTCCTCCCATCTAAAAATCCCTTCCTCCCATCTCATAGTCCATTCCTCTCATCCATAATCCATTCCTCTCATCTCATAGTCGATTCCTCCCATCTCATAGTCCATTCCTCCCATCTCATAGTCGATTCCTCTCATCTTCTAATCTTATATTCCTCTAATCTCATGGTATATTCATCCCCTCATAGTCCATTTCTCTCATCTCATAGCCCTTTCCTCCCATCTAAAAATCCCTTCCTCCCATCTCATAGTCCATTCCTCTCATCCATAGTCCATTCCTTCCATCTCATAGTCCATTCCTCCCATCTCATAGGCCATTCCTCCCATTTCATAGTTTTTTCCCCTCTCATTTCATCGTCCTCTCCTCTTCTTCTCAATCTAAATTCTCCTCAATTCATCATCAATCATTATCATCCTCTCCTGATCCCCATCAACAACACCATCATCACCATAGTACTGACTTTTGTCTATTTCAATTTGGAATGAATATCCTTTGTTGTTGTTGAGCACTCGTTTTTGTAGACGGAGAGTGACGAACCTCTCTGGCGTGCACATCTGTTCTGGGACATGACTATCCGACGTTAACTTCTTCTGCAACAACACACAACACGCCTAGTTGGACTCGGGAATAAAAATAGCAATAAGTTAGAGTGGAAGACTGTGTGTGTGTGTGTATGTGTGTGTGTGCGTGTGTGTGATAAAGAGAGAGACATACAGCAGAGAGAGAGAGAGAGAGAGAGAGAGAAGTCGAAACCTTTAGTAGGATAATAGCATTAGGTCATTTGGACCTGTCTTACAGCTAGTCCTTAATAAACAATGCAAAACAAACAAAATATATAACATAAAAGAATTTGAAACAAACATATTCCTTAACTACGGTAACAAATCAATAATCAATGAGAGAGAGAGAGAGAGAGAGAGAGAGAGGTAGTGTATTCCATATTTAATAATATTTGATTTTGGGATTAATATTGATGAAAGAGAGCTCAAGTACTGTAAAATGTATTGTTTACCCCATGATCCTGTTGGTGGTGCTGCTGCTGTTCCTTCTCCTACTACTACTTCTTCTTCTACTACTACTGCTACTATGTAATATGACATAAGAAACATAACTGAGCTTAAACCAATTAAAAACCAAAGCAACTAACAAGCAAATGAATTCATAAAATAATTTTTAAAAATCAAC
Source organism: Oncomelania hupensis (assembly GCA_036898135.1). NCBI lineage: Eukaryota > Metazoa > Mollusca > Gastropoda > Littorinimorpha > Pomatiopsidae > Oncomelania > Oncomelania hupensis. The sequence continues at coordinate 59,701,923 of CM072523.1, read as the reverse complement.
CAATGAAAAAGAAAAAGGAACAATTTCAACATCGCCTCATTAGCATTACCCATTGAGCACCGGAAGCCGTCTGCCGCTGGTAGATGAGCAATTCCACAAAAGAGTTCTGGATCTCGAACTCTTTGAATGTCAAACAGACGCCGGAATCTGGAGGAGCTTTGAAAGTCATGTCGCAGATGAGAGTTTCGTGGAGTTCTTGGGCGCCCGTGGCCCGAGCTGTGTACACCTCGTCATCCAACGTGTAGTAATCCCGGCTGTTGCACTGTCCGTAACTGTTGAAGTACACTGTCAACACACAACATACCGTCAGATGAGACACAGACGGAAAACTCCCGTCATTTTGCGTTATTTTATTTTATTTTATTTTATTTTACAAGAGTTACGTTCCTTGAAAATGGGTTGACAGTGCCCATAATGGCGGCTGTGAAGTGAAGCGCAGAGCAGGAGAGAATCACTGTGTAGAACCCAATTGCAGCAACAATATGTACACTTTCAGCTGCAAAGGGAAATATTTCTTTCGTTATCCGCTCGACGAATCAAGTTATATGTGATAATTACGTATGCTATTTGTAAAATATTTATCTGTGCAAAAAGTCTACGCACAAAAGAAAAAAAGTGGATTAACTCATTTGACAGTTAAAAAAAATTCCTTTTTGCGGTAATTTGTTAAAACAAAAATGGCCATATTTGTTTAAAGAAAACATAAAAAAAATTAACGCGTTGCTAATTTATGCAGCTTTTTCAAAAAATCACAAGAGGATGGAGTTTTGTGATCCAAAATGTAGCAAAGCACAAACTGTTATAAGCCTAAATTCGATGAGTAAACATCGAATTTACGTTTCAGAATACCTTTGTATTCTGAAACGTAAATTCGATGTTTACTCATTGTATGTAAGCCTAAAACAGCTTAGTTTTGAGGACACTTGAATGAAATTTTGTGTTATATAATGCATAATTATTAAGTACTTTTGCTAAGGTTAATGATTATATTAAAATTCATCTGGCTACATTCATTTTATAGTTGGTTCAACCAAAGAGCTTATTAAGCTCTTTGGTTGAACTTTGTTGTGTGCGTTTATATTGAACATGATGCTAAGAACCTCACTCTCGAACATTCTCTAGTATGGGGCCGGGTAGCTCAGTGGGTAAGAGCGTCTTGCTAGTAACCGAAAGGTCGCTGGTTGGAATCCCGGATTGGTCAACGTGTGATCATATTATTTTCCCCTTTACCAACAACTGGCCCGCTGGTGTCAGTATAAATCGGTCCAGTAGTCACCTATATGCGAAAGTGTCGTGTGACTATAATCTACAAACAACAACATTCTCTTCCACCTTTGTGCAGTCTTTATCATCACATTCTCAACCATCCGTTTTACAGGTTTTAATATTGTTTAAATATTTATTTTTGCGAATGTATGTGTTTTAATTTAATGCTCAAAATATTACAACAAAAACATTTGTAAAAAAAATCAACAAATCCAAGTGAAAGTCAGGAATATAAAAATAATGAGAACTAAATTCAGTCAGTAAACATTTGAACAACTAACTAGCTGCGGGGCCTCAACAAGTCGTAAAAGAAGACGAGGAAGAAAAAGAAGTAGAAGAAGAAGTAGAAGAAGAAAAAGAAGAAGAAGAAGTAGAAGTAGAAGAAAAAGTAGGCTTAGAAGAAGAAGATAAAGAAGAAGAAGAAGAAGAAGAGTGCACCCGGTACACATTGGTCGAAGGCTGCCAGAAGCATTGTTTTACTAGTCGCCTCAACAGGCGATAAAGCATGCTCTCATGCTTCAGAGCACTGCTTTCTATACGCTTCAAGCTCTATAGTCACGGAAAAAGCGCAATTTCACTGTAAACATATACAGAATGTTGCTCTACAACATTCCGCTCTTTCCGTCTCAAAAATCCATTTGCCTTGTTGGATTCTTAAATTGTATGAAACCAAGTGAGGACACTATCCGGTGTCAACAAACGGTTCAAAAACATTCTCAAACTGTTCGTAAAAGACAGTTGACCTAGAAAGAAATACAGTTTGACCTAATCCGTCCCTTAGAGGAATCAATCAATCAATATTTCATTTATTGTCTATTCACACATTCATGTGATATTAGACATTAATTAATAACAACAACAATATAAATCAAATCACAACTAAGAAATCTTATAACAAAATGAAATGAAAGGGTAAGAAGGATTTAACACCAAACTATAAAAGTCTACCAATAGGAGTCATTGCAATAATTTTCACAACTGCTGTTATCTGTGAATGATGTAATACATCATCTATAGAATGTCCATATTCAGTCAAATGATGTCCTTGGTTTTCGTACATTGCAATTAGAACTGGACATTCAAATAAAAGATGGTAAACTGATATATTTTTGCCACACATACACTGTATATCTGCTGAATATTTAGTATTCCATGAGTTCATTCTTAACTTGTATATTAATTTTGACAACTGTCGTGAACAGTTCGGTATAGTAACCTTTTTAATGCTAGTATCTTGACATACTACTTTTTCTAATAAGGAATACATTTCAGAACAACACATACTCAAATTGTTGACAGAAATGGAATCTAATGATCTTAGTGCTCCCTCTTTGGCTAACGTGTCACACACTTCATTCCAATGAATTCCACAATGTGCTGGAAAAAAACAGAAATCAACAACTATACCTCTAGAGAATATACAATGGATCATATGTTTAATTTCATATATGAATTCATTTCTTACTTTGGAATTACCATGTTTTAAAGCATACAAAACCGCTTTTGAATCGACACAAATCAGTAAACCTAAGAGCTCTAACGGTAAAGTCATAATGTAATTTAGAGCCATTACAATAGCATAAAGCTCACTCGTAAAGATAGAAAACCCCTTTCCTAGATAATATGAGCGTCTTACATTTAATGCAGGAATGATAAAGGCCGATCCACTATCTAAAGAATCTAATACCGAACCATCTGTAAAAATCTTCAAATGGTGTAAATAAGTATTTGCAATATGCTCTTTTACCTCAGTAACTAAGAGATTAGTGTTATCATCTTTTTTAGTTACACTATAATCAATGTTAAAATTTGCATTTCTGTGCTCCCATGGTGGAATAGGTGATATTAATGGCATAACAGGAATTTCTGTGATATCAATGTTACACTTTTCAAAAAGATCTTTTGTGTAGTTCTTAATTGGCTGCAAATAATTAATATGTTTAGTTCTTTTGGGATAGTCCTCTGCATCTATAAAAATTTCGTCTTGTACTGAATTAGGGACAGATAAACATCTTAGTACATATTTTGAAGTTGCTAATTGACGTTGTTGGTTTAAGGGTAAGATGCCAGCTTCTTGGTATGTTTTAATTGTATTAGCATGAAGTGGAACACCTAATGCAACTTTAATAGCTCTACTGTCGATGCTTTGTAATTTATTTAATAATGTATGAGAGCATGCTTTATGGCCTGTTGAGGAGACTAGCAGCCTTCGATTAATGTGTATCGGGTGCACAAGAAGAAGAAGAAGAAGAAGAAGAAGAAGAAGAGAAAAGAAGAGAAGAATAAAGAAGAAGAAGAAGAAGAAGTACAAGAAGTAGAAGTAGAAGAAGAAGAAGACGGAGATGATGATGATGATGATGACGGAGAAGAATACGGTGAAGAAGTCGGAGATGGAGGCGGAGAATTAGAAGGGGGCGGAAGAAAGAAAAACGAGAAGGAGAGTGATTAGAGGCGGACGAGGAGGAGAAAAGTGAGACTGAGGAGAGGAGAACGAGGAGGCGAGAGCAGAGGAGATAAGATGAGATTAGATGAGTTTGAGTTTCATCAGATGTATATAATGTGTTATGGGTGTTATGTGGGGTGTGTGTGTGTGTGTGATTGCGCGTGCGTGCGTGTGCCTTCGTCAATCTGTCCGTGAAACCGTAAGTGTGCGTGTGACGAATCAGATTAGGCCTACCTGTTTTTGCTAAGGCCCCTTGCAGACGTTCCATCACCAGCAGAACAACAGCTACGGACTTCAGCCACCATGATGCTGTGGACATGCTACAGTTTCGTCTGCTTTCTGCTCTCATTTTAAACACGTCTGCTTTTTGCTCTCATATCTAACACGTACGTCAAGCCGTCAACACATCAGTTTGGATGACTACTGAAAATAGCACTGGGCTGGGTGCCTGGGCCTTGTCTTTCATCACAATGGAGTCCACAATAACACAGTTTCGGTCACTGAACAACAGCCAAACGCAATCACAAAGCTGTGTAGACCGTTCACAGCGAGGCTTAACTAATCCTAGTTCAGTAATTGAGTGATAGTCTACATTGGGTAAGCTTTGTGACTCAATTTCATTGACGTAACGAATTAAAACTTAAAACTAAAGAATAGTCCCTTTGAAGCTTGAAGAGTTGACATGAAACTCCAAACACTGAAAGCACAGTAAGTTGTTTCCGATGCATTTTAACGTTGTTGGAATTGCTCACACCGAGTGCATGGTGGTTAGTTGATAGGCTTGGGTGACCAGTCAATCTTACAGGCAGGAAACCAGATAGATGCAATCCGACAAGACGAAGGACAGGTTTTGGCTCACGGTGTTTTTTAAAATTTAAATATGATGTAACAGATGTTCCTAACACAGTTAATAACACCAGTTAATAACACCAGTTAATAACACCAGTTAATTAGTGTTAACCAGTGGTCCAGACTTTCAAGTTTTCTTCTTCATAACGCCTGGCACCGCTGACATCTGTGCTGCAGTTCCATTTCTCTGGACTCCACCAAATAGCTCAACTGCAACACAGGAACAAAGAAACACGGAAATTAGGTTTGATTTAGTCTGAGTCCATTGCGGATTTGTGAAGATGAATACAAAACTGTCAACAATAATGTGTAAGATTATCATCATTTACCTAGGAAAAAGAAAGAAAAACAAGAGAAGATAGAAACGACAAGAAAAGGAAGAAAAAAAAGAAAGAAAGAAAGAAAAAAGATGCAAGAAAGAACACAGGAAACATAACGTAATATAACATGAAAGTGGAACTCTTAGTTTAATAAAATAAAACAAAGAAGGAAGGGTACCCCCACCTCCCTTCCCCCCCTCTCCCCTCCTGCCTGAGCTCTGACAACAAAAACACACATTTTGACCGCAAGACAGAAAGTAAATAAGACATTGTTTGTGTGTAGAGTTTGTCTACCCAAGAGCGATCGGGAACCTCGCAGGCCTACTGAAGGCCTCTGCTCTTCCTTGCAGTCATCCAAGACTGGTGCTACATTTTCCTTAATGGAATTATAACAGACTTAAAGACCGATATTCAATAATTTATTAATCACAGGTAATACAAACCCGGGTCTGGAACAGTTCCAAGCGTCAATAATTTGATATGCGCTCTAAAGCTTAGGCCTATTCATCATTGTCTCAGTTACGTTTAATATCAAAACTCACACACTGACTCATAACACTGCAGAACATTATTTTATGAATGCATGAATATTCAACATGGCCATATAGCGATTTCAAACAATCCCGACAAAGAACAAAATAACAAAATCGAGAGGGCGATTTTTTTGCTTTTTAATTAACCAAGTAAATATAAGAACAAACAGAAGAGAAAAACTTAGTTCAATCCACCTTTTTTGTTTTAACAAGTAACAAACTCATTCTCATTCAAGTCTCCACAAATGGCGTCCATGTGAGAATAATATAATGGATCGGGTTGTGGATTTCTGCCACGAGGGAACAAAAACATCGCGCAAAGCAATTAATGCATGTATCCCATCAATGGAATCACATGGCGGCATTGCTGGCAGCAGTGGATCCATATTGACTTAGGATACACAACCACTTAGGACCCACAGTCGGCATCGAACAAAGGTTACAACAGATCAGCGTGGTGAGAACAGTGAAGAAGTCAAACACAGTGGCACAGACTGCACAGACCTTACCTCACAAACAAAACAATATCAACAATTCGGCGATCAGTATCGAATCCCAGTTGCAAGAAATACCGAAGCCAAACGCTTTGGCGTAAACTGAGAACTCCCAGCGCCACCGAAGAAAATCAATCATGAATATCTTAACCCAATTGTCTTGAGGCCAACACAAATCCACAATAGAACTGAAACACTATATATAACCTGACGGACAAATCAATACACAAGAAGACATTTCGAAAATGAGTCTACTACAATTAGTATTGATTTTAGCCGATCTATCATCATCGTGTGCAATGAATGTATTTGATTGTCATCAACAGCATCACACATGTGAATAGACGTTAAATTAAACCAATCAATTAATATTACCATAACTTAGGTCAGAAGACTTACACTGTAATGTACATCAATTCAAATCGATTCACTTTCTTTACTATATACAATATGCTTAGACTGTTTTGTTTTGTACAGTCCTTGGGTCTTACTGAAGAAGGTTTTAGTGTAATAAACCGAAAATTTTAACGCCTACTACCCAGGTGTTGTTGTTGGTTTTATTATCATACTGTAATGTACATCCAAAGTAGCCAATAAGTGCTACACACGCTAGTCACAACAACTAGTTTCTAATGTTGATTTCAGCTGTCTTAACCCATTCCCATGCGTTTTCGCTATTTATAACTGTGAAGACGTATCGTCGCTACAATAGCAAGACATTCAACCACAGACGAGATTTGAGCGAGATTTTCCAAGAGAACCCATTCAGAAATATCCATTGTTCCAGAAAGTGGACTGTTCAAACAGCCGTCATAAGTTGTTAACATAGTTGGTAGCGCAATGTTGATTCAAGTATAATGAATCCTTCAAAACACTATCAACCGACGGAAACGGCGATGTAAACACTGACAGTAATAACGATTTACGGTCATTTCAAAGCGTTTCCGCTTAAACTGAACATGCGCAATAAGGACTTTTAAAAACATTTGACCGGCCAGCAATCGGCAGCATCAAGCTTGTCGTCTTGGTGTCAGACAGCTATCGATTGGGAATTGTGAATGGAAAATGTCACTCTCTTTTTCTGCAACGCAACCGTGAGAGACTGATGATTGCAGACGTCACACAATTGTTCAAACTTCAGAGACCATGGCTCACATCCAAACAGTTACAAACCTGGACATGCCATGGGATCAATTTGATCAGTTTGAACATAAACCATCTTGGTCCTGACTAGTTTTATGTTTCGTTGTCCATAGGTTCATCAATATTCATCAAAGTTTATTTTCCATCTTCCCCACCCGTCAGTGTTTTTCCTCCATTTTCCATGATATGTTCATCCTGCCCCCTCCCCCCTTCCCCCTCGGTCCCCTCTCCGTCTCGTTCCTTCCTTTAACTTTCATTTTTTCTATTCCAGTTTGCGTTTAGCTCATTCCTAACCAACCTAGTTCCGTAACCTTTGATTCACTTTACTACTGTAGACCGATACAACTTGTTCTGATCTGAACTCCATCTTGTTTACCAGACAAAAAAAACTTTCAAGGGAGACAACCAAAAGAAATGCGCGGCGCGTATGCCGCAGAATGAAAAGAGACATCGATTTCCCTTCAGGACCGTGCTTTTGGTCTGCGGCCCACATCGCTACTCAATGGACCTGTTCTGAACACTCCGACCGACACAATACTGCCGTAATGCCCAGCATGGCTACACCAGTTCTAGACTTCAATGAAATCTTAATGAGGCCTCGCGAATGTCACGTCAAACCTAGTTAAGCCAAGTCGAATCAAGAAGTCTTTGTGCATTTCTGGGTGTTTTGATGTTGGCGTGTCCCTTGTCAATGCTATTTCAACGTTTAATGGTCCCATTGTAAATGGCGCCTTTCCGTTTCAGGTCAGGGATGACAGAGATGCCACTGTTACCAACAGTGCGCCAGCAAATCCCCGCCACGTCATTTAAATTCCATGGTCAGTTCGTCCCATTGTGTGTTAATCATCATGTTGACGGCACCCACAACTTGATTGTGGTGAAAGAAAGAAAGGTAGAAAAGATAACAAACGGCGGGAGAAAAAAAAACAAAGAAAAAAAAAGATAAGAACAAGAAAAAAAGAAGAAAGAAAATGAAATATAGAAAGAAAAAAGAAGAACAGAAAGATATAACAGATAAGAAAAAGACAGAAACAGAGAAAGAAAGATGGAATTTAGACCCAAAACAAAAATCAAAAAGAAAGTAAGAGAGAAAAAAAAGAATAACGCGATATAGAATCTGATAATTCTTCTTCTTCTTCTTCTTCTTCTTCTTCTTCTTCTTCTTCTTCTTCTTCTTCTTCTTCTTCTTCTTATTATTATTATTATTAATATTATTATTATTATTATTATTATTATTATTATTATTATTATTATTATTATTATTATTATTATTATTATTATTATTATGGCTATTGACGCCTAATCTAAACAAAGCCCTAGGCGTTTACACAGTCAAAAATTTACAACTAATCAAAAAGAAAACATACAAAACAAGAAAAGAAGATAATTTTTTTCACTGATAACCACCTTCTGCAAAACACACACACGCACGCACACATAATCACTTCTATAATAAAAAACAAAAAAATCAATTAAATTAGTCACTGCGAGAAGCTAAGCACACCAAACATACTCAAAGACAATCAAAATTAAAGACTATGATGGAAATAAATAAGTTTTGAGATATTTTTTGAAGGTTGGCAGGGAGGGTGAATGACGGATGAAGTGGGGGAGCTGGTTCCAGGTAACAGGGGCTTGATAAGAGAAAGACCTTTGGCCAAAAGTTTTTGTCCTGACAGTGGGGATCGTAAAGATACGAGAGTCTGCAGAAGAGCAAAGTTGACGGGATGAGGTGTAGAGATGGAGTAGGTCAGATATATATTGTGGGCCAGAAGCATCAAGGGACTTATAGCAGAGTGTGGCAGTCTTGTGAGAAATTCTCTGTTGAACAGGAAGCCAGTGGAGAGAGTGTAGGAGAGGGGAGATGTGGTCAAATTTAGAAGAGCGAAAGACAAGCCTAGCAGCATGGTTCTGGACCCTTTGGAGCTTAGAAATAAGATAATAAACAAAAACAAAGAATGAAAGAATGAAGGAACACTCGGAAACAAACAAACATATGTTCTGTTGTAACAATGCCTGTTCCTCCGCATGATAAGACAATTCAAAACAACACAAGTTCAGAATGTTGATCCGACATCACAAATATTGATAAGGAGCGCACGAAGCATCTGTGACAATGGAGCTATGTACTACACATGGATTGGAGTGGAGCCTGACGTCATCGCAATCACAACTAATAAACAACAGGTCTAATCGATAAGTACGCTATCGATGAGTAGAACAAAGGGATTATAGATCGACACAGCCCAGCACACATCCCATAATTACATCATACCTGTTCCAACTCTACTGCACACCTGTTTCAACTCTACATCACACCTGTTCCAACTCTACATCACACCTGTTCCAACTCTACATCACACCGGTTCCAATTCTACATCACACATGTTCCACTACTACATCAAATATTTTCTTATTGCTTTTTATTTTCCACATTTTGACTTACTGCATGGGTGTGTGGTTTTGAGGTAGAGGAGATGGCCACTGCCCTCATAAAGCTATCCCAGAGAAAAGGGAGGTTCTCCCCAACGACTTACAGATTACGGGAACACCTTAACCTGTTGATCGTGTGTGTGTCTGTCTTGTGGTTCCTTATAGGTAGATGTCCTACAACAATGATCTTTTCCTACTTCTGGAATTACAACTATAAGGTTAGACCATTTATAAAGTTTCTAGAATGTACAACAGACCTCTTTTCCCTATTTTTTTTTTGCGATTATTTAAATTAACGTCCCCGGACACAGAGCGTATAGGGGACAATCTTTTCCCTAGTTCAACATTAACCCTTTTATTGTCGTTGACTACGCACAGCACCACACCACAGCCACAGTTACTGCATAATGGAACGTAAGTCAAAAATCCACCCGCAAAAAACCAGAGGAGAGAAAATGGTGGCCACAGATAAGAGAGTGGGCGGGAGGGGGGGGGGAGTGGGGGGGCGGAGGGGAGGGATGGAGCGCATGTGGGTCAGTGAGTGAAGCAATTACACAACGCATCCTCTGTTTGTAGTTGAAGGAAGCTAAACTGATTACAGAGTCCGCATGGATGCAGCCCTCGGAGGCAACGCATCAACAACTACGTCAACTTACATCGCTTTTGCAGTTATCCAACAGAGACGTAATCATATTAATTCACAGGGTTTCTTTTGAACCTAAATAAAATCAATGTGTGTTCATTGACCACATGCACAATTTTATTTCATCCGATTTTATGTCCTGCCATCTTAATTAATTATTTTTAATGCTTTATCTAACCCAGGGAGAGGAAAAATTCCATTCAATTCCACCAATCTCAAATCTCAAATCTAAAATTCAAACCTCATCAAGAAATTAAGAAGAAAAAGAAGAAGGAGAAGAAGAAGAAGAAGAAGAAGAAGAAGAAGAAGAAGAAGAAGAAGAAGAAGAAGAAGTAGTAGTAGTAGTAGTAGTAGTAGAAGAAGAAGAAGAAGAAGAAGAAGAAGAAGAAGAAGAAGAAGAAGAAGAAGAAGAAGAAGAAGAAGAAGAACAATAATAATAATAAGAAGAAGAAGAAGAAGAAGAAGAAGAAGAAGAAGAAGAAGAAGAAGAAGAAGAAGAAGAAGAAGAAGAAGAAAAAGAAGAAGAAGAAGAACAATAATAATAATAATAATAATAATAATAATAATAATAATAATAATAATAATAATAATAATAATAATAATAAGAAGAAGAAGAAGAAGAAGAAGAAGAAGAAGAAGAAGAAGAAGAAGAAGAACAACAACAACAACAACAAGAAGAACAACAACAAGAAGAACAACAACAAGAAGAACAAGATGATGATGATGGTGATGATGATGAAGTAAGGATAAAGATTTCATTATATATTCCATCGGATGAGAGTATAAACCGAGATCTAGTCTGCGCACGCACACCTTTCATCGCATGGACTTTAAAGACCCTGACGCTCATGTCCTAGACGGGTGGGTGCCGCTACACAAAAACACCCATCTCGCACTAGGTCCCCTCTCCCTATCTCCGGTCGCCCAGGATTGTGCTCAGTCGTCTGGGCGTCAGACTATGCACCGAAAGGTTGCAAGTGGGCGCCCCGAGCGGCTTGAGTTAGATCCTGTATCGGCAGCGCCTTGAGCAGCTCTTGAGTTGAAAAAGCGCTATATAAGATTGATTAAATTAAATTAAATTAAATATTTGGGAGAGAGTCTGAGAGAGAGTCGGGGATCAGAGAGAGAGAGAGAGAGAGAGAGAGAGAGAGAGAGAGAGAGAGAGGGAGGGAGAGAGAGAGAGAGACAGAGAGAGAGAGAGAGGGAGAAAGAGAGAGACAGAGAGAGAGAGACAGAGAGAGAGACAGAGAGAGGTATTGGTTAGAAAGTTTTTTTTTCTAAGCTCAGTGTAAAGCTGGAGCGTTATCAGACTAAAGAAGCAGGCGAGCATAAAATAACTGTCCTTTCCCGTGTGAGGGTCATGTGTGATAGGCAGCTAGGCTGCTCACAGATGCCGCCATCCTCCTTTCTCCGTGCAACATTGTGGCTCAACACTGCCTCCATTGACTGCACTGGCAAAACTGGCAACGCTGATGGCAGCGGGCATGGGCTGGGACAATGAGGGAGGGGAGAGGTGGCTCAGCGGTCCGCGGGAATAACATACACTATAGTGCGCACATTGTCACGGGAATAACATACACTATAGTGCGCACATTGTCACGGGAATAACATACACTATAGTGCGCACATTGTCACGGGAATAACATACACTATAGTGCGCACATTGTCACGGGAATAACATACACTACAGTGCGCACATTGTCACGGGAATAACATACACTACAGTGCGCACATTGTCACGGGAATAACATACACTACAGTGCGCACATTGTCAGCAAAGGAGCGTTGGTCGTAGGAAGCTCACCTTCCCCCTACACTGTAAAAAAAACAACTTTTGTGATTTACACACAAGCACCCACGCCCGTCCGCACACACACATTCACGCACACATGCACGCACACACACAACAAACACATTGTTACACTCGTTGTTGTTTTTTCTCTATCAGTAGTTGATTCAGCCCCGATGCTTGAAATCCTGATAGGTGTAACTCAGATTCGTTTATCCACGCAACCCGTTCAATCATCAACAAGTCAGGAGTCGTCGTATGAAGTTTTCCACTTTTATTCAGCACACATCAACAACTGCATACCATCGCTCAATCGCTTTTTCCACTCTACAATTCTCAACTTTGAACTTTCCACTTTTTACAACTTTCTCAACTCTAATACAACAACTCTCTAATACAACAACTCTCTCTACTGTCAACTCTCTCTTTAAAAAAAACAACTTTTGAAACAGTGCGGCACTATATATATATATAAAGTCTCTCTAAACTCCAGAAAGAGCGAGAATACCCCAAACGTGACACACCTCAACCAATCAGAAGAAATTTCATCATCACTGTCTCACGTCACACAGCCTTATTTGGGATGGAAGCGTCTCGTGGTTACCACTAGAACTATCCATACGCTTCGATCGATAGTAAACAACTGACTCGAGAAAATTCTCAAATAATATCGAGCAACTAAAATTATCAACGTTATACAAAGCTTCTTCTAATAACAGCGCAAAATCAAATCAAAGATGAATACACTCTATTACTCCATGCTTAGCAAAATAAAACGATCTGATCTATCGCGCGCGTCACACACGAAAGCCTATTATTGTGCGCATTTCACACGTAAACCTACATGTACCATCGCACGCATCTCCAACGTAACACACATGCACGCACACACACACAGATGGAGGTAGACTATAGGCTACAAACAAGAGGTGGAGCTGGAACTTGCACTGAAGAAACGAGAAGTAAGGCCTTATCAGAGGTGTATGTCAATATTACAGTCTGTCCAGCCCCAAGCCTTCGTCACACAAAGCGTAGAACAGGAAGACAAGTTACACAGATTGAATAAATAAAAACAAAACAGATTACAAGATTCTGTTATACAAGTTTTTTTGCTAAAATGCTGCAGTGTTTGGCGCACTTCAGGGTGAACGGCCGCAGGATAGGTTCTGTCTAAGAGGTAGGGCATGCAGGGTAGCAAGAGGCTGCGGAGACATCCAACTAACATTAGCTCAGCAGCCTCTGATACTGAGAGTGAAGTGTAATGTACAGATTGTGCACATAACCCTACCTGGATTTCCCATGCCAGGGGTGTGGGAGGAGAGAGAGAGAGGAGGTGGGGTTGAGGGGGGGGGGGGTCATAAGGGAAAAAGCCAGAGAGTGCAGTTCTATGACCTAGGTTTATTTCATTCACCGACATTTTATCCTAATGACCGCAAAATGGACAGCACAAGTATTGTCAGGCCATGTCTAACGCCTAGACACACCGCTCCAACACTTATTTCCGTTCAACATCACAAAACAATGTACACAGCAGTTTGACGTGTGAAGAAGCAGTCACATTGATTGATACGCAATGTAAAGGCAGCCAACGCAGCAGGCTGTGTACATATACCTTGCATAGCTTTTATTGCCTCAAGCTCGTCAGGCCTCTCATTGTCTGTGAGGATACTGCCATTGTCATAGAAACCACCTGTTGCCCAATGATTTGTTTGGCGATGGGTTAAATTGAACGATAACCCTACACGACCTGTGTCCACTGCGTCGTGTGTCACCATCACTCTCAACACTAAGGACTTCACTGTTAAGATCCCAACACAGGCGCTTGTATCTGGACACGCGAGCGCCTATGCCTGTGACGCGTCTCCCTTTGGTGATCTATAATACAACCAAAGGGATAGGCGCTCGCGTGTCCAGATACAAGCGCCTGTGTATCCCAACATGCAGTTGAACAGTGGCTGGAGACATTTCTGTTTCGTGTCATGCTTGCCACCTTTTTAGTTCTGAACACAGGCGCTTGTATCTGGACACGCGAGCGCCTATGCCTGTGACGCGTCTCCCATTGGTTATTATAGATAACCAAAGGAAGACGCGTCACAGGCATAGGCGCTCGCGCCAGATACACGCGAGCGCCTATGCCTGTGACGCGTCTCCCTTTGGTTATTATAGATAACCAAAGGGAGACGCGTCACAGGCATAGGCGCTCGCGTGTCCAGATAACCAAAGGGAGACGCGTCACAGGCATAGGCGCTCGCGTGTCCAGATACAAGCGCCTGTGGTTCTGAACTACTGATTTCAATGATGATGATGATGAGTATGATGATGGTGGTGGTGGTGATGATGATGATGATGATGATGATGATGATGATGATGATGATGAGC